>JASCZW010012628.1:0-27937 GCA_034211315.2 Aedes japonicus
TGTGTTCGGACGACTATACCCGGTAAGCAGAGCTTACCTACCGGAAATGATGAGTTCTCGGGGCGTTGAGATAGCGAAAGTGCTGTCATGGTAGCAGAAGCAACGAATCATTGGTGAGAAATTAATCAATGGCAGTTGTTTCTGCCGTTCCAGGAAATCATATGTAGAAGGCGACTTATGTCACAATGTATGAGCTTGCTAGTATTCATTCTAAAAATCTATGATGAATTTCAATGTTTGATAGATTGTTGAATAATCAAGCCATTTATCACTACATGTTTTTAACAACTGGAAGATTTTTCTAGTCTAATTGCCTCGCGAATGAATGGGTTGTTTTCGATAGTATGACGGATTATTTATTTTTCCCATTCTGAAAAATCTACTTTACTATCACGGAGGAGATTGTCACTTTGTAGAAGTGAAAAATTTATAAGTTTGACAATCGGTGAATATATCGCCTTAAAACCATATTGAACAATAATAAGAGAGCCTACGTTGGATTGTCTTCCAAAAACCGCACTGTCAAAAAAAATGGAAAGAAAGCAGAAAATACAATACCCGATGGACACTTATCATGATCTTCAATAATAACCTTTCAGATGGTTTAAAGTAAACCACGTAGACTCATTGTTGAAAATCTCAGACTGAAAAGCTCAATAATAAAGATATCTAATCTAATCTTATCTAAATCTCAGACTCCTCTCCCCCCACTTAGACTTTTCTCCATACATTTTATTGAAATTTTGTATGGAGCGTGGACTTTGGTCAGACCGCCATTCCCCCCAGATAAGTATACTTGGTTTATGAATAGTCATTGCACAGAAATTTTGATAGAACGAAGATACATATGAAGAGAAGGTGTTAATAGTTCCGTTAGTGTACGGCAGGCTGTGAAATTGGATAGAAGTAATTCAAATTGTGTGCAGGGCTATTTGAAAGGCAATACCGGAAAAAGCACACAATCTTTTACCGAGCTACCCGAATTGGTGAAGAAATGATTTCTTTTCAAAACAGCAGTGAAAACAGCAGTATTGAGCATGATTAACCTCCCGAGGTTGCTACTCCGTTGTTGCCAGATTAGCTATTATTACACAGAGAACCAACAGATGATGCTTGGAATGTTGCTCGTAATTTTTTGACGAAGATATTTCTACAATTGAAGTGATTAAGTGAGAAACTGTGAATCATAGGGATAGATTTTTCGGTGATTCTTGTGATGGTCATCAAAGTGGACCGGCAAGACTTTCCATTTTGATGATATTTTGACGATAGACTCTTGTATGGCCAGAAGATGTCTCATCAGCTAAGTTTATTTTTAAGAACTCAATTAATGCTTATTTAATATATCGTGAAATGGGCTGGTTTTCGGAACAACGAGTGGTTGTAGTCGGGGATTCTGGCTTCATTTTTGCGTGGCTTTTGACGGGTGGGACGGATAGAGAGTTTCGGCGAGTTTGTCTTTGTTTGAATGCGGTTGTTTGTAATTTAAAAAAAACAGCCATGAATTATACTAAGGACTGTTTTTCGTTAACGAGATTGGCATGTGTAGAATAAAATAAAATCATTTCTGGTGTAGAGGTGTGATGGTGCGATGGAAAAAATTACGGTGTCAGCGCTGAATAATTTTGACGTAGGACTACGTCTTTGCTTTCTATACTGGGGTACAATGTAAAAAACCGCATTGCGACCGTCACGAAAAGTGGTCAGGTTTTGAGCGTTACTATCTCAGTCATTTCTCAAAAGATTTTCAAAAATATTGCGGCAAACGATCGGAAATACTACGCATAAATTACGATTAATGAACAATGTTGTTTTTGGGCCACATACTATTGCAAAATTCATAAATGTTACGCTTTGTCTTAAAAAGTATATTGATCCCTTCAGGCCTAAGGGTTCATATATGACCCCAAAGGGAAAATGGCTGTATAAAATCACAGACTGAATAAAAGTGTACACTGTCTTGAGGAAATTTGTTCAACATCAATTTTTATGTCTGGGAAGTTGAGTAAAACATATATGTTTAAAGCCTAACTGACGACCTAGAACATCCTGAATGTGAAAAATTTCAGGAAGAAAAAATAAATGCCTGATTAATAGTATAAAGCGTTGTTTTAGAATATGGTACATATGCACACCTACTGTTAAATTTTTGGTGATAAACGTAAAATATGTTTGTATCTCTCTGGGATGTTATAGGTTATCCAAAATGCGCTTGAGTACAGTACTTTAGATCTACAGATGTAACAATAGCTTTTTGGGATATACATAGTAATGCTACGTATTCAACCGTATACAGTGAATATTTTCGAACAAACATTACGAGATAAACTGGGATGATCGACGTCATCCAAACTGTCCTTTAGTTCATAACATTAAATCTATTTTTGTAACAGTAGGTTTTTGGAGTATGCAAAAGAACAATATGTATTTAACAGTATACGTGGAATAGTGTAGAATAGGTCGTGGAATAGGTCAACAGACATAATGCGACAATCTTGGGATTTTCTAGGTAATCCAAACCGTCCTTACGTTCATAGAACAAGATCTACAGTTGTTACAGTAGCGTTTTGGTCCATAGGTGACTATATGAATAGCCCATATTTAATAATTTTCTGATCATTTAGATCATTCAAACAGTCCTGGCGTTCAGAAATTAAGATTTACAGTTGTAACAGTAATTTTTAGGCAAAACAAAGTTACAGTAAATATTCAAACATATACAATTAATATTTTCAAAGGTCAACCGACTTTATAAAGCTATATGACATGTTCTGGGTTACTATCCTTGAGATCAGAACATAGGACTTACAGTTGCAACGAAAACTTTTTGGGCTATGCAAAGCTACGCTGTGCTTTGAAACATATTCACTGAATGTCCTGCAAGACCAACAGACATTATAAGATAATCTTCTAGGTTATCCAAACTATCCTGGAATTCTCTCTAGACTAAACAAAGTAACAATATGTTTTTGACCTATTGAAGTGAGTCTTCTGGAAGGTAAACAGATAGAATAAGATACCTTAAGATGCTGTAGGTCACCAAAACTGCCCTTGAGTTCAGAATATAGCCTATAGCCTATGAAAGGTGACGATATACACATTACACTTTTTTTTTCCACATTTCCAGTGACCCACATTTAGTGAATCTTCTGTAAGGTCACCAGTCATTATCAGATTATCTTGGGATGTTCAAGTTCATAAAAACTGACTTGAATTCAGAACTTAAGCTATACAGAAGTAACCGCCCAAGTAACAATTCAAGTTTTATTGTGGTTTTAAAGCACACTTAAAGGCTAAATCATGGTGCTTCAGAACCTTCATAAAACCAAAATTGTTACTTGGGCGTAGCTTCTTCGGCTATAGAAAACTACGATAACTATTCAAACATATTCAATGAATATTCTGAAACGTCCACAAACATCATAGGATGATCTTGTTCGTTTTAGGTCATTCAAAACATAAGGTCTACAATTGTAACAGTAGCTTAATGGGCTATACAAAGTTAAGTACAAACTAACTTGGCATGAATATCCCAAAATTATATCATAATGTCTGTTGGTTTTCCAGTGCATTCATTGAAAATGTTTGAATATTTATCGTAAAATGATAAAGCGAATTAAGCTACTGTTGCAACTGTAGATCTTAAGTTCTTAACTTCAGGACAGTTTAGTGGACCTAACACATCTCAAAACAATATTTCCTACTTTTTTCAATCATTCCTATGCTATTGAGCACAAATTTAATCCGAACACACCAAATTGTTCCAATAACGCTAATGTTTCCGTTAACTCCAATTCCAATAACTCTTGGAAAATTTTAGGCCTATAAGGGTTAATTCAATGAATATTGCATTGTACATTCTGAATGGCTTATATTTAGTTTCGTAGTCCTACTTCATCATTCCGAACAACCCAATGGGGCTGTACCTTGTTGTTTTTTGGCTTCTTTTTTAGTCCTTTAGTTGCTCAGCAGGGGTTCACCCCTCGTCTGGGATATGTGATCTGGTCGCGATGGGAGCCTTGAATGCTGGTGCAGATTGATGGGGCTTTTTCCTCAGTGATATTGATGGTATATAAACATGATAACAATGGTATATAAACATTTTAAAACGGCTTCAATTTTTAATATTTTAAAATATAAGATAGGGAATAGGCGTGATGAAGCCTTACATTGCTACCGAAAAGTGAATCTTATTGCTGACCAAGACTCAAATAACTATGGTAAGGCTGCACATGAATGTAAAGCTTTGAAGCAATTAAACGGCTTACACAAACAAAAAGGAGGCAATCAACTGAAAAGTAAACGTTGACTTTTCTACAATAGAACTACAGTATGTAAAATAAGTATATCCACCCCTGCTTCAAATTTACAATTTTCCTGTTATCGATTCAAATATTAGTTGATAAAATGAGTGTTGTTATGCGTTTGGTCTACTATATAGTACCTATCATTATACCATTGAATATACTTGAGTTAATCTTGTTCTTGAGAATCTATGCCATGATCAACAGAAAAGGGAAGTAAAACATGCAAAAAAAATTTATCCACCCAAACATGCTTAGTTTCATTTTGTCGTGTATTGAGAGGTTCCTGTCAATGTTAACGTAAACATTGCATACAGTTATCCTTTCGTAGTGTAGAAGCTTTCGTGATTCAAATTTGAGTTCTCGTGTTTCGAAATGCCTAAAAACGCACAAATTTTGCAGAGTATCCGAAAACTTATCATAGAGCATCACAAGTGCGATAAAAGCTACCGTCAAATTGCTAATATCGTTCTGATACGTGAAGATACGGTTGCCAAAATTGTTCAGAAGTACAAAAAGAGTGGTTCTTTCATACCAGAAAAGCGATCAGGGCAACCGGCGAAGACAAGTTCCTGGATCGACAGGGCTATCGTCAGAAAGACGGAACAAGATCGAGGTTTGTCAGCTCCAAAAATTGCAAAGCAAGTTGAGAGGGAATTTTCTATCCATGTGACACCTCAAACAATCCGAAATCGATTGCATCTACAAGGTCTGAAGGGTAGTAGACTCCTCACGCTGTACGCCACACGCCATAAAATAGACTCCTCACGACACACCTGGCAGGAGTCTCATGTTTCCAAGTGGCTCTACACGCAAATAAAAGTGTTCTCTATGCATCGTGTTGTATCCGGGACGTGCCATTTTTTGGTTGGAACGACCCAGCTCGACCAGGTGACTTTTTCATCAAACACACAAAACGCACCGTGTAACGAAAACCCGCCATAAACTATCAACGTCAATGGAAAATCCCTTTATGTCGTTTGCAGGAAAAGTTGGACCTCGTCTATTGGGTTCAGACATTCATTGAGGAAAAACTACCTATCGTATGCCAATAAGCTCCACCAGGTGGCCTGCATCAGTTGTTTATATGGAGCTAGTAGGGAACTACCATTGCTATGCTATATTGTTCAAAGTTCAGGTGTTTGCAGAACTCTGTTAATGTCAATTTCAGGTAACTGGGGTCATTCAAATATGTAAGACATCCCTTATATTCGACCTGACGAAACCTCCACGAAACCTACTGCCCCTGTATATTCGCGAAAATCGTTGTGGCTCAGGTCTATTTGTTCGAATCCAGCTCCTTTTACGGAATCTTCTCTACGGTTCATGCAACGCAGTAACGCATTACGTCTATGATGTTCTACAAGTGCCAATATTGACAGAAAAAATAATTCGGCGCCATCTTGTCCAGTTGTTTTCAAGATGCTTCGTACTGGCTGCGTTTGTGTTGGATTAGATTAGACAAGATCAGTGACCAACAAGTGGATGTCGTCAATTAAACCTATGAGATTCACTACAAATAAGTATAGTGTAAGAAAGCGGAACAGGTTTCCCATGGAATGTCCAAGTTTTGCAACATAATTTTTCATACACTGCCTAAACTTTTAGGTTCATAATGGATTAGCAAATCGTTTTTCAATTGCAGCAGGACAACAATCTGCAGACAAGTGTTGTTGTTATTATCATGTTATATTATAATATTACTTCACTATGTTTTATATACTATTATGTATGACATTTCATATTGATTTAATATCTTTATTATTACTCGGATTTTCATCATTTATTTTATTTCAACCTCGGAACGTATGGTACGGTATGTCCACGCGTCCTTCCTCCCCTGTAGATTCACAAAATGCATTGAGATTTAAATGTATTCATTTGAATCCAACTCATTTTACAGAATCATCTTTTGCGGTTAATGCATCGTAGTAGGCCTGGACACATTGACGCTTGTATCATGTCTTTGATATGCTTCAAGCATCAATTTTGACAAAAAAAAATGTTTGGGCGTCATCTAACCCAATTATTTCCTGGATGCTTTCTCGTACTGGCTGAGTTTGTATCAGATTAGATTAGAGAACCAACAGATGATGCCTGGGATTTACATACAGGGTGCGGCAAAAAATAATGCGACATTATTTTTTTACTTTCATATACCATTTTCAACTAATTCAAGCAATAATATCAACATTTTCGAGTGCAGTTATCTTTATAAAGTCATTTTAAACAAATTTATTCAATGTATCCTCCATTTTTATTAATAACATCCTCGAGCCGACGCCGGAAGCCAGAGCATGCCTTTCGGACTTCGGACGTAGTCTTCCGACATTGACTGCCATGTGCGTGTTATGGTTGACTTCAGGATTTTCACGCTAGGGTGTGATGTTTTGCAGGCTCGTGCTTCAACATATGCCCAAATCGAATAATTCAACGGATTAAGCTCTGGACTGCCATGGGGCCACAAATTTTTCGGCCAAAACTTCATGTTATCGTTCAACCATTGTTGGGTTCGCTTGGACGTGTGACACGGCGCTCCATCCTGCTGTAGGACAACGTTTTGGTCCTCGGAGAAGTTGGCATTCACCCAGGGAAGTACTTGGTCCTTTAATATACCGATATACACTTCGGTATTGATTTTAACTCCAGCATCAATGAAAACAGGCGGCATTTTCAAAGCGTTGGACGCCACCAAGCAAGGCATCATGACACCAGCCGGATGTTTGGTTTGAAATTTGAATTTCACTTTTTGAAATGAACCGGTCAGTCTGTGTGGCTGTTGGGGACAGCATCGATGCTGAAAAGCTTTTTGTCGGAGAACAGGATTATCCTTTTTTTCTTCTTCATCAAGGAAAGCAATCTCTTGGAACGAGTCACTTCTTTGACCCGGTCCGTAATCAAGTGGCGTTTCACTCTGGCTCTGGAAGATGCATGCAGGTCTTCTTTGATGATTCTCCGCATGGATTTCCCCGAAATATTGGCTTCCTTTCCAAGTTTTCTTATGGAACGCACCGGGTTGCGAGCATTTTTTTCACAGACTTTTTTATGCGGTAAACTGTTGCCAAATGGCACCCTACCACCTTGGCAATCTCTTTCGGCTTCTTCTGGGCGAACAACAACTGGTGATCACTTCTTTCGCGAACATTTTGAAGAATTTGCAATAAAACAAATAGAATGTTTGGATGCAGCACTTGAAAGTAAACATAAACAAATACACTTTCGACAGAAATTAGGCACTAGCTACACGAATTAACCCAATACTCAAGTTTGAACATTTTTGCATTATTTTCTGCCACACCCTGTACATCTTCAATGTGTATGAACTGGTGATCCCAAAGTAAGGCAATACCGCGCCGGCCCTGACCAAATGCAGGTCAAGTATGTGTCTGTTCTACGTGATGACGGAGTTCGACTCGAGAGGATTCCATTTGGTGGGGAACTTTTCCAAGGAGAAGGAAAGCATCGAGTACTACAATGTGGCGTGTATACTGACGATGCCGCCGTACCAGAGGTACAATCCGCAGGTATAGGTATATGATCCGCAGGTGTATCTGGCGATTTTATTCAACAACTATTTTTCATTCAGGTTTGAACTGGAACTCCAAGATAGCAACATTTCGTCGAGTGGTGAATCGCCTATGTTACCTGAAAAAATTTCGTTATTTGCGCTTACTTTGGCATGCAATTGAACGAGGGGAAATTTTCGCATCTGTCAAAATTCGTCATTTTTTCCTGTGTGCTTATGAAAAAATCTCGAATAAAGGGTGTCCATAGTTAAATTGCATCACTTTAAACTCGTCCTCAAAAACAAGTCTCTCAACCGATTGTCATGAAATATTCAGGGAATATAATATAATGTATAATCTTGGTTTAGGTATGTTTATTTCACGGTATTTCTTTACCGAACCCAAAAGCCCGAACTTTCTTCTTAATACCCATACGATTTTGTACAACGCTTGAACCGACATTTTTTTCCGCTTTCAACCATGACTTCAACATTTCCTGTTCTGTAGTGACAACTTTAGGATGATGTAGAAGGAGATGTTCGCTCATCACCATGAGGCACCAAGAATGAACAACAATGTTTTTGGCTAGAATGAAAGATATGAAGAGAAAGTTTTGATAGTTCCGCTAGTGTGCGGCAGGATTGGAAATGTAACAGATGTTTTTAGGAAAATTGAGCGAAAAGGGCATGTATACAGTGGTACTCGAACCAAGGACATTTTTGCCTAACATCCCACTGCGGGGTAAGTTGAAGGAGCACGGACTAAGTCCGCCACTTCAACAGGCAAAAATGTCCGGTTGGAGACGCTCATGTACCACTGTGGCTTGTATAGTTATTCTAGCGATCTATTGTGTGCACTCTGTTTACTGGTGCGCACATGGGAGAGGAACTCTCTCCTTTTTTTGGGTTTGTTTTTTTTTATTCGCACCGACTGACAATCACTAAAGTTAGAACTTTAGGATGCTTACAAAGCTCGTGCTTCATTATAGCCCATTATTTTTCAATTGGCCGCAACTCTGGAGAGTTTGGAGGATTAAGATCCTTCCGAACTTTGAATGAACGGAGCCCGGCTTTTTTCTTGGCTTTCTGTACGAAACTTTTGGTCAAGTCCAGCTTTTTCGCGACATCCCGAGCGGAACAGTTGGGTTGCGTTTAAAGGCAGCAACCACTCGCTTGTGATGCTTCACACAGTACGGAACACTTTTTCTACCATTTACCTTCTTCCGATCGACAGTTAAACGTTCCCCGAAAGGTTTTATGACACGAGACACTGTAGACTGGTGCATTTTCAACATCTTTCCGATGGCTCTGTGCGAAAGAAGTGGGTTGTCAAAGTGCGTGTGCAAAATGTTCTCGCGCACTTGCTGTTCCTTCGACTCCATTTTCGAAACTACGACACATTTCACAATTAAACTTACGCAGTGTAAACACGCTTTGATACACGCTGAGGTCATTTCACCCAAAATTTCGTTGTAATCAACACAAAGAGCGAAATGTTACAGATTATTGAAAGTGATGCAATTTAACTGTGGACACCCTTTATATCCTATATTCGAGATTTTTTCCATAAACGCACAGAAAAATAAATAAAAAATAAAGTTATTTAAACTTTTCCCATGCAAATCACATTATTCCAAATTTTATCCGACGCTTAATCAAGAGATCAGAGTGCAAATAGATTGTTTTTGCTTAGTAACAAGTATCAACAATACCGTTGCTCTTTTTTCGTCAACAATCTTAAATGTTATTCCAGTTTGCATGATTCAGAAGGTGTAATATTAATAGAACCCAATAGACTTTCTAAATGAATCATACTAAATGTCAATCAACTAAATGTGTTTATGAATCACAAAACCCTCTTCAAAAGCAAAAGGCCCTGAATATTGTCATGACTAATGGCAAATCTCCACGACCATTTCATCTTTCCAGAACCAGGTTTATTTTGACAGACGACACGATCCCTTATCGAAACAACGTTCGGTATCCAACCGCCCGAAATCGGAACGCATTTATTTATCTTATCGATGCACACCATTCCAAACATAGACTTTGCCGTTTTCATCGCCTCTAAAATTGTGGATAAATTAGTTCGTAGCAATTTATCTGATAACAACATCAGTGTTCGACGCGAGCCAATTCAGGTAGAATGTTGTGCGCACAAACACCGACGGCCACTGGGATTCGCAGCCCAGAACGGATCCAAACGAGAAGAAACCGATCAGCAAACTTTGACCAGCATCCTGTACGGTGAGTGGGCTGCCATCGTCACCAACACACGGCCCACGACCGTTTATGTAAGCCATACACATCTTCTGGCCGTCAACGAGATCTCCCCACCATCCGGCGTTGCAATCGGCATTCGTCAAGATTGGATTGGACACGTAGCGAAGAACGTCCGAAAACGAAGTACTAGCATCTGATGTGCGTCCAAATCCGCTGACAGTAGCTTGCATTCCAGCGAACGTTCTGGAATCGGTTGCAGCCGGTAAAAGTGCTACGCGAATTCTATCTGTTGCCGGTGCTGACTGTGGTAATCTAATCACAGCGATATTGTGTCTGAAGATAAACTCAACGTATTCTTCGTGAACGTGAACATCCGCACCGGTGAAATCCATTCGAACCTGTCCATCTTCGTTTTCGTTCTGTAGATTCTGTGCTCCAAGGATGACAGTTCCCTCGCTGGCACCAGCAACGCAAACCGCTGCCGCCATTACGTAGTTTGGTGAGATGAGCACTCCGCCGCAAAGTCCCGTTCCATCTTCTACATCGGCCAGAATTGCTGCCTACAACACAGCTTAATTAGAATAACTTCAGTTGTTTGAAATGCTTAACATACCTGGTAGGGAATCTGTCCGGGAGACGCGATTTGTCCACCGACGATCCGTTGATTGCTGTTTTTGTTCACAGTGGCCACATCGCCCATCAAACTCTGAATTCGCCGAGCCACATGCGGAAACTCACTAATCGGTCTAACTAAGCTCCAATCGATATTACGCGAAGACCGGCCCACGCTTGCGGCAACGGTTAATCCGGTGAGGGCGATTAATACGGTTAACACCACCAACTGCTTCATTGTTCGTGTTTGAGTTTCTAGGTCAGGAGACTCTGCCAAAACATCCAATCGGATATGCAACCAAGCTGAGTTTGATTGAGTAACCGGACAAAAGTGACTAGCAACCGAAAGTCAGCGTCTTATCAACGCTCAGATTAGGGATAGATTTAGCAGAAGTGTAATTAAATTTAAATCTTTGATCTTGAACGGGGGTTCTTTGTTGTTTTGGAAGATAGATACCGTCATGACTGCGTCGTGCTAATTGCATGGTTTTTTTTGTCATTGCTTTCGAGTTTGTTAGCTTCCAAATATGGTCACTAACACTTCGGTGAGCATTTTAGTTGAGATTATATACAAGATTATGTATCACCAAATAAACGGTACTATTTGTGTAATACATATAATAATGAATTACTCTAGAATTTAACACAGTGATGAAATGATTTTTTTACCAACAAGCAGTTTTAAAAATAAAATGGGCATCCCTTTAAAAACTTTCAAGTAGAGAACATTCAGGCGCATTGAAACTCAATATGGCTATAAAGCTTGTCGGTACAGCAAGTTTAATAAAAAAATGATAAGCGATACGTGCTGTAAGTTATACACTCAAATGATGTTTTCTGTACACGCTATTTAATTCACATTTAGTTAGGAACTAAATTTCAAATAGTAAAGTTTTTTTACCGATCCTACTTCGTAAAAAAGGAACTCTTTAATGTGGAACTCGGTTTGAAGTTACCAATTGAATTACCGCTGTGAAGTTTCTCTATCTGTTGTTGTTTGTTGATAAAACCGTATTATTTTGATGATCCTTCCTAAGACTAGTTTAGATTAAAATAGATGTTATTATTAAGTTCAACGAATGCTATTATTCATCAATCATAGTAACGTTTGCATTAAAATAATTGGACTTTTTTTTCGGATGGTGATAAAAAAACAAGCCAAAAAAGATAATTGCTTTTGATCAATTTCTCATGGAAGGTTATTATTTAAGCTTATTTGCCAAAAAATTCTACGCCCTTGCGAGCGGCCTTCTGGCAGTTAACCGGAATATTCGCCATGGCGGATGAAAACATGCGTGCGGGCATGTTTTTTAGTTCTTTCTTCGTTTTAAATTCTCGATGGGACGTTGGGCAGGTTCGCCGACTTGGGTACCACATCGATATTCAGCCGCTCCATCTCCTCCAACGATTCCTTCGAGTAGTGGGCCGACGCCAGATCCGGCCAGAACACCGCGTCTTAGCCCTTATGGTATTTCTTGATGAATTACGCAACTTTCGGCAGGCATTTCGTACTATAAATTTCCCCGTTCACGGCCAGCCCTGAGCGAAGGAAGAGCGGCTTTGACATCCCCACAGCAGCACCTTCTTGACGAACTTGGTGTGTGAAATGAGCTTCACCTCGGAGCTCACTTTCTTCGTGGGGGAAGTAAAATACAAAGTGCCCTGCCAGTCAGTGCTATCCAGGGTAGCAATGGGCATTTTACACAAAAAGATCGATTCTGCTGAATCGATTCCCAAAATCGAAAAAAAACGATTCGAGAACAAATCGACTGCGGAAGAATCGATTCGAAAAAAATCGATTTGTAATTTATATAATTACAATTTATAAATTGTCTAAGCAAATTTTAGGTAATTTGTTACATTTCTACAGAGCAAATTCCATGTTTGATCTTTTGTTTTATTGTTCTACAGAAAACAGCTTCATGTGGATAAATTTTCATCAGAGAGACCATAGGGGCTTATCCAGCGAACTCATGAATGTCAGGCGTGCCATGCACTCAGGTTTAAGCTTATACCTCTTATCACTTATCTCAATAATTCTTTTTAAACGCAGACAAAATATCGTAAATAAAACCGGAACGACAGTGACAGGTAAAAATTACACTGAACGGGCTGGGGCACAACACGAAAACAGCTTAGCAGGTGACACTGCGGGAAGTTTGCTGTGCAAAGCGAAAGAGTGGGAACGAGGTGAAGAAATGTCAAAGTTCAAGGTGTATCTAATGCTAGGTGAGGGCGATTCTTGATATTGATCAATGTCGTTCAGAATAGGTAGCTTGTAAACATGTTGCAATCACTTATTGAGCCACTGATTACCTATTTCGTAAACTAAGAAAAGGTTACCGGAAATAAGGTTTTCATTTTAACGATACTTTAGGTTTTAGTAGCAAAACCTAAGGTATCGGTGAAATTTACCGAAAGAAATCGTTTCATTTTACCTAATATTTTAGTAAAGTTGCAAATTTTATCGTTAGATTTTGCTTAAATTTGGTTTAAAATGCTCTCATTGGCTTGCAAGCACTTTCGGTAAAAAGAATCGTAAAAAATTTAGTAATTTTTAACGTCTTTTCCTGCTTTCCAATTATACTGAAATTTCGGTAATCCATGTTTACTGATAATTTCAGTATGTGCACTTTTTTGCGGTTTTAGGTATTTTTTACCGACTTTTCCATATTCTTATATTAGCGTGTAGAGTTTGAAGTCAATTCTCCCACTAAAACATCGATTCTGTCAAAAATCGAACAGTGTAGGATCGATTCAAAATATCGATTAATCGAGCCCACAAAACCGATCCAGTAAAAAACAGATCGAGATCGCCCATTGCTAATCCAGGGTGAAATAGGTCTCGTCGTACATCACCACCGCCACGTCGCGATTCGCTGGGAAAATCGAGTTGACCATCTTATTCAGCCGCTGCCGCTGCGTCATTGCCTGCACCTCCGAAACCAGTGGACGTGACTTCCGCTTCCTGACATGTATGTTCATGTTCGCCAGGTACTTTTTCACTGTTTCCCGGCCAAGCACACGCAGCAATGTAGCCAGCATCCTTTGGAGCTCCTTGTCGCTTAAGGTCGTCGGCGGTCCGGATCCGGGCTTTATTTCGATGCTCTGATTGTTGTCTAATAGTGCCAAAATGATGTTGATGCCGGAACGGGCGTATCCGGCGTCCACAAAGTGCCGCACGATGTCCGTTTTCGACGCGGTGGGGTGCCGTTCTCTGAACTGATAGAGGCGTCAAATTTTGTTTGCTTACTCATGGGTTACTATGATTGATGCTGCATGGGTAGTTTCGTCAGTGCGGGTGAAGGTAAACCCATGAAAAATCGGCAATTTTTCGTCCATTTTTTAATGCAAAGTATACAGCTTTATCTGAATATGGCTGCTCTGTAAAACTGTAAAATGATGAATAATATGGTCTAGAACAGCATCTCTTAATAATTGGGTCGTGACCGACCTGGTGGGTCACAGGTTGTTCTTTGGTGGGTCACCTAACGGATCCATATGGTCATTTGCAATGTTATTTGTGTAAAGAATTCAAGAGTGAATTCGTTTTTGATCCAGTTCCAAACTAGATCGAGTATCAATTCTGGTTTGTTTATAAGTCTTTGAAATCTGAAGTAAGCGCACAGCAAAATCTAGCCAAACAATAACTCGCAGTATAACATTATTTCAATTTTTTATAAATCCGAAAGAAGTCATCGTAACGAAGGATTAATTCATAGCTCATTTACATCAAAAAAATATTATTCGGAGTTGTTACATCCTCTAACTTAACGTTTAATACCATCCATGAAGTTCTCAGTGCACACTGAGTGCATTAAGAACAGTGTCCTCAGTCACCTTTCTGGAAGCATTTTCCAATTTTTTTTTAACAAAATCTTTCTCATTATTAAACGAGGGGCAAGTTTCGAAATCCCAAGGTTTCGCTTCACAATCGCCCAATATCTTTCAATTGGACGAAGTTCTGGGGTGTTCGGAGGATTACAGTTCTTTGGTACAATGTTGACGTTGTTTCGTGTATACCACTTCTGAGCTACTTAACCGTAATGGCAAGACGCCAAATCACGTCAAAACAACACAGTACTCGTGTGGTTTTGGATGAATGGTAGTAGCTGTCGTGGCAGACACTTGTTGACGTAAATTTGTTGGTTAAACGTACCTCTAGTAATGAAGATTTTGCTCTTAAAACCAAAACAACGAATAGCCATTCAAACCAATTACTTAATAGAGAACTTCGACAACTTTTTGTTGTATGGATGTGTGTGTGTGTGTGTGTGTGTGTGTGTGTGTGTGAGAGAGAGAGAGAGAGAGAGAGAGAGAGAGAGAGAGAGAGTGGGTGTGTGTATGTGTATGTGTGTGTGCGTATGTGAGTGTCTACGTATGTGTGAGTGTCAGAAAGAAAGATATATTGATAGAGTAAGGAAGAGAGAGAAAGAGAGATGAACGGTCTCACCGATGTTTTGTTTCTTAATACATATGTTCCCATGCCTATGTCGTGGTTTTCATCTTCATATCGGTATGCATCAACGAATGCTGATTTCTAAGATCTTGAATGACAATATGGTCACTATTACAGTTATTGTTATAAAAAGATCAATTATGTTTTCTTTATTTGTTTATTGTTTTTCGGTTAATGAAAAATTGCACACTTTTGTCTGTCTCTCGTAACATCTTATTCTTTTATATCTCCATTTCTCTTCAATAATCTCTAATACTATTTTTTTATTACTTTTATTTATCTTCCTTATTAGTGCTTAAGTTGAGTTAATCTTCCATTCCTGATTCTTATTTTTCTCTATTTCCTTCATATTTATGGAAATCTCATGCCCTTTCTTTTATCTTTTTTTTTGCCTTTGGTCAAGTCCATCCAGTTTTCTTATACTAACTATGTTATCTCATTTTATCCCCTTTTCCATTCCATCTTTTCTTTTTTTTTAATTTCCTGGGCAACTCTCAATGGGTGCCCAATTTGCCTTTTTGGGCCTAGGTAGCTTATCCTCAGTTCGATCAAGATCGTCGAGCTGATCCGTAGCGCTTTATAACGCTGTAACGGTTGATTTGGCAACTTTTAGCGATTTTGCCAACTTTGCGTGCGAGTAGCTCGGATTTTCGCGATGCGCGAGCAAAATTTTGATACGCTGCTCATCTTGCATGGACGGCATTTTGACAACTGAAGAGTGAATTCCAAAATCAAAATAGGAGCAACATTCTACACACACACACCTTCAAAATGAGGGGTGTTCAGGTTTTTTAAATGCAAAATTGAAAGAAATACGTCAAGTTGATATTGACCAAATTTTGACCGTATCGCCCTTTAACTAAAGGGTGTTGTTAGTGATTTGATAAAATATTGAGATACGTTTTTGTTTTTGAGTTTCCATGTGACATGTTTATGTATTGGTGTAGTAGATTTTTTTCACAACGAAGACTTCAACCGCGTGGCTTGAGACAGCATTTCAGCAAATCTGAAAAGTAGCTTTTTTAGACATTGGAGTTGACGTGTGTTGGAGGATTATGTACGGCTGGATATAATACAGCACCATCCAATCATCAAGATAATTAAACGTGCAATCAATGTTTTGTACGGTATTGATGTTTTCTTGAACAAGTATCAACGTTCAACCATAATCATTTTTTCGGTGTTGCCATGATTATGCAGTTTTTTTAGGTAACGTGAAATATTTCAAGTCAAAAACGTCATGACACATTATTGGAGCTATCCGCTGAATCGTCTTACTTAATTTTACACGTATGGGTGAATATTTTCGTTTCTTTCTTCTCACAAATTCGTGCTATTTCTGCGTTGGAATGAAGGAATCAGTTAGTCTAGGCTAGGTGACTGTTTCACTCCAGTGGCCTCCGGTCCGAGAGCGGTGCTGTGCCAATGAAGTCTATACAGGTGGCGAAGAGCAGAGTGTTTGTTGGTATTAGTAACAAAAAATGTGTAAACAATCCATGATTTCGGGTAGTGACGTAGAACTACAAGAACAAGCGAATGATAACGAAGCAAGTTAAGTTTTTTTCCGCATCCTTTAGTGCACTAAAAGGCATTTTTCAGCCTAAACCTTTTAAAAACTACACCAATTACCGAAAATAAACATTCCATCTTGTGATTTGCTGCTGTTGTAAATTGCTGTTTTTGGAGATCTACGTCACGCGTGTTTACAAAAAACAAGTTATGTATCATCTCACGAAGACAATGGCAGTATTTTGCATTACACTAATACAACTTAACCATTTCTTCTCCTCATTGGTACTGTGCAGTGTGTACCCTGGTTGGATTGCGTTAATGAAAAAGCTCATGCTGTGCGTAAGAAAAGGCAAAATAGACTATTCCTTTCTTTTTCAATCCAGTGAAAATTTCTATGAACGGAGCAATATTTTGAGGTGCTTTTTCATGTAAAGGCTGAGATTTTTTTTCACGTGTGTGCAAACAATTAGAACGACAAGAGAAAGATGAGTTGTTCATATTAATATCATAGGTATATTTTAATTTTATTTTACAAAATTCTAATGCTGATTTGACAACCTGGATAAAAGGCTGCCAGCTGAGACTAATAAGGGGTAGACCTTCTAGACAATTAAGGGTCCATGGTTTTACCCTACTTGCAAAAATGTACTGTAGCAGTTGATCCGCTGAGTGTGTAAAATTTATTAAAAAACAGTTAAGTTGTGTTTTTTAAATAGTCCGTAGAAGAAATATATGATACTTCAATCTGAATTCAAAAATGATGCTACATAAAAAATGACATAACCACACCAAACGCTCGCTACTTAACCCTCAGCATAATATCATAGGTCGGCCTCAGAGTAATTTCTTCAATGAACGATGAAGGAGGCTTCATTTCTACCGGTGGGAAAACTTCGAAATGTCCTAGGACCTTGCTGGCAACACTTTTCACCTTCGCCATCACAAACTTCTGTTTCTTGGTCCAGCACTGAGCTTAATGTACCAAAAGACTCCGGTGAAAATTCTAGCGTGTCGTCAAGAACTTTCGCTCTGTAAGCCCAACCGCGACAATACGGTAATATCGGTAAATTGTTGCCCTGTTTGACAACTCGACACCGCACCGGTGGTTGGTAACCAGGTTGGAAAATCAATGACAATTGGCTCGCTCAGTAAGCAGCCGGTTCGTAAATTTGACAACCTGACCGAACCAGGCGGAGCGTTGCTACTGAAGAAAAATAAGCAAAAAAGTTGAAAAGTTAAAACAAAATCTTCATCTGGAAGACTTTTATTTCTATTTGTTTTTAAAGTGTAATTTCACGATGTAGAAGGAGATGTTCGCTCATCACCATGGGGCACCAAGAGTGAACAACAATGTTTTTGGCTATAATGAAAGATGTGAAGAGAAAGTGTTGAAAGTTCCGTCAGAGTGCGGCAGGTAGGAAAATTAACAGATGTTTTTGAAAATTGAGCGAAAGGGCATGTATCCAATGGTACTCGAACCATGGACGTCAATCTCTGCCTAACATCCCACTGCGGGGTAGGTTGTAGCGACGGAACAAGTCCGCCACTTCAACAGGCAAAAATTGACGCATGGAGACGACGAGAAAAACATTAGTGATCGTCAGTCGTTGCGAATCAAAACAAACCCAAAAAAGGAAAGAGTTCCTCTCCCATATGCGCATCAGTAAACAGAGTGCACACAATAGATCGCTAAGAATAAACTATACAAGCCACAGTGGTACATGAGCGTCTTTCCATGCGTCAATTTTTGCCTGTTGAAGTGGCGGACTTGTTCCGTCGCTACAACCTACCCCGCAGCTGGATGTTAGGCAAAGATTGACGTCCATGGTTCGAGTACCATTGAATACATGCCCTTTCGCTCAATTTTCAAAAACATCTGTTAATTTTCCTACCTGCCGCACTCTGACGGAACTTTCAACACTTTCTCTTCACATCTTTCATTCTAGCCAAAAATATTGTTGTTCACTCTTGGTGCCCCATGGTGATGAGCGAACATCTCCTTCTGCATCATAATCGTGACTCCTCGCACGGAGAATACATAACATAACAATTAATGCATGTAATTTCACGTTCATTGTGATATGTTGTGATCAAATGAGTGCATCAAAACCCCGTGGAAGGAATTAGACGCAACAAGAAAACGAAGTGCTTTGCATGGATGTTTCTCTAGATTCAATCTTTTGGACAAATCATAACGTCGAACACCTGTATGGAAGATTGTTCAAACTATACACTGCTCGAAGTATTTAGCGAGACAAAACCGGTGCGAGAATAAATTTGAGTCTTATTGTGTTACCTTTTTATGAATAACCGGTGCGAAAGTGGATGGCTAAATCAAAATAGGTTCGCTCTCGATCATCAAAATATTACCCAGATACGAACCCACCGGTGGGGATGGTCTAAACAAGCACATATCTAAATCTTTTAACGACCCCGATTTCACCCACACGATTTACCGATTTTGTTGTTCTCCAATATCTTCCTGCTGTAGAATGGTTCCGGAGAGTACCGTCTAGAGATCCAGGTAGTGCAGTTTATTTACTTTGAAAAGTGTATTTGGCTCGTTCACGCCTTGTCCAATAACGGTCTTCTTTTCATCGAAAAACATCTGCTGAATCGCGCGGTACTTAGCCAGTCGGTACATACAAAAACTAATGGCTGACATAGTCGAGTGTAGTGGCCTTCGAACATGAATGTATCGACTTCCTAGCGGATTTCAGAAGCATATCCAGGAAAGCAATCTTTCTACGAACCCCTAAATCATATGTGATGTTATAATTGGTTTTATCGTCCTTGGCTTCGGCAAGCTCAAGTCTCCTGGATTTAATTACACTGTTGAATGTTGTTGTTATTGTTGTTGCTGTTGTTGGTGTAACCGTGTAGTATTTCCAACGCCAATCTTTCATATAAAAAACAAAATTAAGCCGTTATCAGGATTAAATTATGGAGAAATATCCCATGACGTGATACCATATCTAGCATTAAATTTATGTGCATTAGATAGTGTAGACTCGAAGACACTCCTCAATTGCTCACCTGGCCACGTGCAACCGTTGGAGATAGAGAGAATTCGGTATCCACCTTAAGAAGACACGGGGAACCCACGAAGCCTTCAGTAGATATCAAAGAAAAATGGAAAGGAATAGCCGGAGAGAATAGTTAAACAGAATATTCTGTTTGGTGTACAGAACAAAAATTCCTTTAAAAATGGTCGTTGGGAGCATCTAGTCTAAGAAGGTTGAATGATGCTTCATTTCTCTTCAAATGGTTGGGATCTAAGCATTAACTATGGCCCTAACCCCAGATGGCTTATGTTTATAGCGCCATTTCCCACTCTCGGAAAAGAGAAGAATGTTCAAGAATGTCACTTATCAGAGGATTTGCGCTTCTAATTGCATCACTAGACAAAACCATGGCACAACAGGGGTTGCCAGATCCAGCATACACGGCAGCGGTGAAGTTGAACATTTCGATCCGAATGTACAGCGCATCAGGAAACACAGAAATGCTAACGTGATGATGTTCACTAGCAGATGACCGGATCTTATAAAAATCCTAGTTGAAAAACATAATTATTGAATATATTTGTTAGTTGATTCCATAGCACAGAAAGACTAATACTTAAATATACAACAATCCGCTAAACATTCACCGGAATAATTTACTTTACGAAAAACACGGAATCTATATCTACTGAAGAATAAAAACACCAAAACAAACATTAACAACATAACTCAAAAGCCCATGTTAGGAAAAATAATAAATCTTTAGTGAAAGATTCAGTAAAGCGAAGAAAGTGCATGTTTTTGTAGCGCTGAAGACCAGCTGATAAGTATTATTGTCAAGGATGACTCATAATTGAAAGAAGGTCAAAACTCTGTAAAAGTAAGCCGGCAATTATAACTCTGAAAACCAGAAAACACGTGTTATGTTTTCATGGTAGTTCAGTTAACCGATGGGACCGATGCGCTGGTGCCTTCTATTTTTTTGGACTGCCCTTCGAGGACAGATTTGAAAGTTTGGAAGACATTAATTAGTTAAGCACTATTTAGTACTATAGTAAAGCTAATGTATAGAAAGTATAGCAATCTGTGTTCAAATGATCAATATTAGAGTTACGAACTATTTTTTACTTCCAGCAAAGGAACACATCCGAAAAAAAATTAAGAACCGCTACCCTTGAATGTTGATTAACAAATTTTCCTATTTTACCATAAATATAGCTCATCATTAACTGTTTTGAATATGAACGAAAGAATATCCCTAACATGCGTACATATGGTTACCCCTGGTTTTGGCACACGTAATAATTATACCTTCGTCGGTGCAAATGACACACAAATGCCCAAACAGAAGCTAATCGTGATAAACTTCAATACCTTTCTAATCAACGAACAGCAGATTGATAACCCAAAATAAAGCCTTGATAACCACCAAAATCAGACGCCGATGATAAGCTTACTACAAAAGCAGCCAACGCTTCGCACACGCGTAGTAGACATAATCCATAATCCGCCATGAAAATCGCTGTGGTACTTCTGATAGCTGCGGCAACGGTGACAGCTGCGGCCGAAATCGATTGGACCAAGGTGCGTCCAATTGAGCAGTTCGATCGGTACTGGACCCGACTGCCAGAGGAATTGCAATTCCTTCGAAATTCGGTTGCCGGCTCAAGGATTACCAATGGAAATGAAGCCACTCCCGGTCAGTTCCCGTATCAGGTCGCTTTGGCCATTGACTTCGATGAGGGTACTGGATTGTGTGGTGCCAGCATCATTTCGAACAACTATATTCTAACCGCTGCCCATTGCGCTGATGGAGCTCTCGGGGGAACAGCTCTTATAGGAGCACATAATCGTTTCTACAACGAACCATCTCAACAATCTATAGTATTTGAGGCCAATGGAATCACAATTCATCCGGATTATACCGCTAATACCATCCGAAACGACGTTGCCGTGATTCGATTAACCAATCCTATCGTATTCACCGAACGAGCTCAACCAGTTCGGCTTCCAAGCCGTCAAGAAAGCCGTACATTTGCCGGTATGATGGGTACCGTTTCCGGATTCGGAAGATTGTTCGACGAATACCCGTATACTTCTGCTGTTGTTAGATTTGCCATGAATCCTATCATCACATTCGCAAATTGTTTGGATCAATGGAACAATGCCAACCACGTAATACAGCCGCAGAATATCTGCCTTTCCGGTAATGGTGGCCGCTCGTCTTGTAATGGTGACTCCGGCGGACCCCTCACAGTTCAGGACAACGGAGAGAGCATGCTGGTGGGAGTGGTTTCGTTTGGAACGGCAGCTGGTTGCGCCATCGGACGGCCATCCGTTTACGCTCGGGTTACGTACTTCGTGGACTGGATCCTGGAGAACTCCGATGTGGAGGCGTGAAATGTTTAAATAGTGATGTTTATGATTGCCCAATTTGAAATAGGGCGTTTTCATGGTGAAGATTAAAATTTGACGCACCCAATAGATGTTAATCGATTATATATATTTAATTTGAGCTAATTTTTTAATCATGAGAATATCCTGGAATGGCCGCTTCAACATTTGCTGTCGCCTTATCCTTTTTTTAAGTGATACATTACAAAATACAGCGTGAATTGGCATATAAACTGTATTTCTTATGAATCATTCAAACTGAAGCAAACATATGGTTGTAAAAATGTATACACAGATTAGATTACGTGATGTATCTGCAATTCGGAAAATCCTAATACCATTTCGTACAGTGGAAATTGAAAATGCTTTCATTAACCACTTCTATCGAAATCTCCTCTTTTTAAAAAAAAACGTTAATATGGCTAGACAAACAAACTTGTAATGTAGACTACATCTTACGTTATGGGAAGAATGTCAAATTTAAAATTTAAAAATAGCGGTCGTCACCAAAAATTGAACCTCGATAGATTTTCGAGGTGATTACATCATTTGCTTTAACTTCAGCCTGTAAATTACCTGAATTCTCTAGGGACGTGTCTTAAATTTTCTTAGAACTATTCCTAAGCTACCTCGAAGTTTGCCTTAAATTATAAAATTCATAACACTAGGTGGGGTGAAAAGTAACCTCCTTGGAAATGAAAAAATGTGTTTTTTATGTTTTTTATGTTATACATCGTCTTAATCGCGTCCGAAAAGTAATTTTCCGGAAAGTCTACAAAATACTCCTCCGCGGCGCCGATGATTTCCTCACGTGAGGTGAATTTTTTATTGATGAGTTATCTTTTGGTTGTCCATGAAGAGCATGCCGTGACAATCCCAGAAAACTGACGCCATAATCTTTCCGCTCCATTGCGCCTACCTAGACCGCTTCGGAGCAGTCGGGCCGGCTTCAGTCCATTGCCGGGCACACATTCTGTTCGCTGGTATGTAATAGTGGATTCAGGTTTCATCAACATCTAAGCCAATCGACGCCAAAAGTCCTTCCGATTCCGCATCAGCAAGTCTAAACACTGTTTTGAAGTGCTCTGGCGTTCTTGTTTTTGGTCAAGAGTGAGCATACACGGCAACAGCGGCAGGACAACTTTTTCGAATGCAGAATCTCGCCCAAAATATGGCGTGTGCGCTCAATACTAATCTTTGTGGCATCTGCTAGCTCAAGCAACTTCATTTTCCGGTCAGCCAACATCATTTCATGAAATTTTTTGACATTGTCTTCTGTAACCGAATCGGAGGGCCGGCCGCTGCGGACTTGATGGGTAGTGGAGTTGCGGCCACCACGCTTCTCTCGAAACCAATATTTAACTGAGTAATCTGACGGAGCATTTGCCCTATATAATCCAACTTTTCTTTGTTTCCTTCGCCGTTTTGCTTCTCAAAAAATAATGTTTTATGAGAGACCGAAAATCTTTCTTATCCATATTCAACATGATGCCACAGAGAACAGACATCCAGGCTCGAACCTTTTTACCCCAATTTACTGTGTAAATATTTAAAAGCAAACCGTTGGAAAAACAACGCCGCCTAGTCTAGGTTTCACCAAACTAGAATTGACAGCCTATCAAATCTCAAGGCGGGCAAGAGGCGCCATCAACATACGATTCACCAAAACTAACGGAAACGAGCTATAATTTTAAAATGGCAGTTACAAAAATTTACACACGGAGGACACTCCAGCTTGGATGTCTGTTCTCTGTGATGATGCCAAACACGCTGTCAAAACAAAACTAAGGGCAGTATCGCACTGAAATTTAGCGTGTATGCCTAAATATGAACGGACTACGAGGCACTATGACCTTTTGCAGTGGCATCGAATTTTTGGGGCCAAGAAAATAACCTTTCACCCTACCTAGTAACTTGTCCTTTGAACTGACATTCCTCGAAACATGCCCTAAGTTGCACAATTTTCCATTAACATCCTCAGAAACCATCGAGTTTGCTTATAATTCCTTCGTTGTTTTTTACTCAAGAATTTATCTTTATTATAGAATAGAGGAACGAATCCCAATTTCCTTGGAATTTGCCCTAAATATTCTCAAAATCCCCAAAAATTCCTCCACATTGTTCGAAGCTTTTGTTAGTGAGTTGTTTCAATGGCTTTACCAAAAAAAAAGGAAGCGAAATAGTGAAAAATGAGCTTGTCCGTAATTTCTAAAACTTAAACAATGTTTCCAAACCTTCGCAAAAGGTTTCCAACCTTCGCAACAGGTTTCCAACGTTCCTTTGTCTTCCTCCAAACATATTGTGCACACTGAAATGAAACTGATAAATGAGTTTAATAAACGCTAAAAATAAGTTGAAAGCAATGACTTATATCGAGAACAAGTGTATTTAGATAAATTACAATAAAAAAAGAGACTTTATAGCGGCTGGCTAGAAAATACGGACCAAGTAACTGAAACGTGGCTCACTAGCAGGCTCTGCATTGCTTTCGCTAAAGCTGCTACCACCTTGACGTTCAACGAAAGAATGCACTCGTGCACATAACACCGCTGGTTTTATACACAGGACTGAAGCGAATATTCGCGGCGGAAGTCGTCGTGTTTTGTCGTTAATTTGATTCGGGAGAAAAATCTTCCGTGTTGTATTTAGCGCAGTGGTTATCGCAACGACAGTATTTTTTCGTTGTTTATCAGCCAGGTACTATAATGTTTTATCTAAATTACTGATACAAGTAGTTTGGTAGAAGAAATATTGTACCTTACCAAGCCATTGTGAACCGAGCTTAAAATATTAAAAACGTCACTAGCGCCACACCAAAAGTGCAGGCTTCAAAAACTAATGGTCTCTGCAGTCCTTTGGTTTTATACGCAACGGCGCCTTGTAAACAGGGTTGCCACATTATTTTTCGTTCCCATTTTTATTTTTTGTCGAAAAAATCTTTTTCATCTGTGTTTAGCTGCAAAAATCTTGGTAAAAATCTTAACTTCACATTTTGTGCTCTGAAAGGAAAACAGGTCAGTATACAACCCAAGTAGCACATCACGATCATAATTAGTTGTAGCAACTTGATTATGACTAACAAAGGCACATTTATGTATTCTCAACTTAATGGCAACATGTGTGCTACTAGGGAAGGGATGTTTGTTTTGGTTTTTCTTTTTTAATTCCTTGTCGGGTATTTTCATCACTGCGACCATTTTTTAGATCAATTGTGATATATCCCCTTTTTTTAGCTCTGTCCAGGTGACGTACCACTATTGTTAGGAGTGGTCGTCAACGCTGGACTTAGAGTATTATCCCAGCTCGCCATTACACTTCGAATGAATTGCACTACTGTACTGGGATTTGTTCTTTAAATATCAAGGGGTTCTATTGGCGCTATTTCGAAGAACTGATTGCTTTTAATGAAAATTGCCGGACAGCAGAGATGGCATTTCGCACTAATGTTGCGCCGGTGCGTGAGATTTGTACCTTCACAGAGGAAACAACCATAACTCACCTCAGATAAAGCAAAGTGCTCTTTTATTCGGTGACAAATAGACAGAGTGGAAGTGTGCGCCTGTGATGGGATTACCAGGAGTGAGTGAACCACACTCTCTTTTAAACGATCGCGCTCACGTGCTCTCATCTGTATTCGCCCACGTGCCCTCGCCTGCGATCACTGCCGCGTACGCTGGGGTGAAGACGCACCAGTGCTCTTTCTGTGATTCGCTGGTGCGATTGAAAGTTAAAACATCGTCGGAGTTGCACAAAATGTTCGAAAAAACGAAGCGCTAAAAAACATTATTCTTTCTTTCTTAGTTATGTAGCGTCAAAGCAAATTTGCAATCACTGCTGTATATTAGCAGAAAAGCCCACGCCAGTGAGCTCACTGGGGCGCACGCGTCAGGGAATTTAACTTCATTCGCTTCTGTGAATTTGAGAGCTCTTCTTCTCACTCTAGAGCGATCCAGTGTAGTGTGAATAAAAACCATTTTTCTCCACTCACATGCGCTACCCGCATGCAAACACGGGGGTGAATATAAACAAGAGAGAAGAGCTCTCGTTGAGGTAGGAAGAGTGTGTGGAAAATTTTCAATCTCTCTCTACCACACTGAGGATATGGACATCACTGCCGGACAGTGGCATAATAAATGTTCCGAGTCTTCTTTTTCCATACCACAAAAGCGACATGAGTCATCTTGAAGTTTTCCAATCACCTTCAAGTGATAGCAATGTTCGGACAATGGCCTGTTAAAAGACTAGTATATATGCTTAGATCTTTTTTAGAAAGATTAAGTATTTTCAAGTCATAGAAATATTTGGAGTAATGAACCGCTTTGATTGCCTAGCTGTGAAAGTGTTGTTCCAGTTTTCATTCACTTTCGAAGATTCCCAGCCTTTTAGCTCCATTCTAAGAGAAGAAGCAGATAAACTACAAAAGGGCTCAGGTCCTTCGAACTGAAGAGACGATCCGAGTCTTGCTAGTGTATCGGCTCGTTCATTTCCACCAATTCCGCAACGACCAGGAACCCAGTATAGATTGACTTGATTACGACAAGACAATTTTTGAAGTGATTGAACACATTCCCAAACATGCTTAGATGTGCTTATTAAGATTGTATTGTATTGACTTATTAAGATTGTAAGGAGTGTATCGAATATAAGCTATCCACATACATTTGCGTTGTACGCATGTATTTGTGATGGTTTTTTATGCTCTGAACACTGCATGCTGTGCGTTTGACTGTCAGCTTTCTTTTGTTTACTTGTTTGTGCGGTTCAAATTCTGCGTTTTCAAAATGTCGCGTATTGAAAAGGAGTGAAAATTAAGGTTCCTGACGCATGGCTAAGTGACAAGGCTATTACTATGCGAAAATTGGCGAAGCGGTTTGGAATTCATCATGCGAGTGTTAAAACCATTATTAATAAGTTTGGGGAACACTATTCTTTGGATGAGCTACCAGGAAGAGGCAGAAAACCCGGTTCTTCCAACCCGAAACTGGAGCAGAAAGTGGTATCTCTAATCATGAAGAATAAATCAATGTCAATACGTGATTTGGCTAAAAAAGCAGGAACGAGTGTCGGAATGATCCAGCGTATCAAGAGGCGAAACCACCTGAAGACCTACAAGAAGCAGAAAATCTCGAAAAAAAAAGTGCAGAACAGAAGAAGCGAGCAGCAACAAGGGCCCGGAAATTGTATTCGCGTCTTTTGCAGCGTCCGGATGCATGCGTTTTGATGGACGATGTGACCTATGTAAAGGAGGACTCAAAAACCCTTCCAGGTCCACAATACTTTACTGCCGTCGTTGGGGAGGATGTGAGCGATGCGGACAGGTCGATTCAAGTGGAGAAATTCGGTCGAAAGGTACTGGTAGGGCAAGCAATATGTTCCTGTGGTTTGAAGTCAACCATTTTTTACACTACCGGAACTATAAATGCGGAAATCTATCGATCTGAGTGTCTCCAGAAAAGATTGTTGCCTTTATATAAGAAGCATAGTACACCTCCACTGTTTTGGCCGGATTTAGCGTCGGCTCACTATGCCAAAACCACTCTCAATTGGCTTGCGGAAAAGGGTATAGATTTCGTTGTGAAAAATATCAATCCACCAAATTGCCCTCAGCTTCGACCCATCAAACGTTACTGGGCAATCGTGAAGAGGGTCTTCAAGAAGACTGATAAGGCAGCTGGGAACATGCAGGAGTTCAAAAAATTGGTCAAGCGTCCAAAAATGCGATGCAACTTGTCCGAACTTGATGAGGAGCATTCGATCCAAAGTTCGAAAATTCGTGAAGGAATAACTTAAATTTCATCCGGTCTTCATTATGTTCAAGTTTAACCTCGTACAATGAAGGATCAATTTTTGTATGAATAAAATATCGGTTTTCAACATAATTTGAAAGAAAGTTTGTGGATAGCTTAATTTCGATACATCCTTT
>JASCZW010012629.1:0-27894 GCA_034211315.2 Aedes japonicus
CGAAAATAAGCTATCCACAACCTTTCTTTCAAATTATGTTGAAAACCGATATTTTATTCATACAAAAAATTGATCCTTTATTGTACGAGGTTAAACTTGAACATAATGAAGACCGGGTGAAATTTAAGTTATTCCTTCACGAATTTTCGAACTTTGGATCGAATGCTCTTCATCAAGTTCCGGAGAAGTGTTGCATCGCATTTTTTGGACGCTTGAGCCAAAATTTTTTTGAACTCCTGCATGTTCCCAGCTGCCTTACTAGTCTTCTTGAAGACCTGCCCAGTAACGTTCGATGGGTCGAAGTTGAGGGCAATTTGGTGGATTGATATTTTTCTCAACGAAATCTATACCCTTTTTCGCAAGCCAATTGAGAGTGGTTTTGGCATAGTGAGCCGACGCTGAATTCGACGAAAACAGTGGAGGTGTACTATGCTTCTTATATAAAGGCAAAAATCTCTTCTGGAGACACTCAGATCGATAGATTTCTGCATTTATAGTTCCGGTAATGTAAAAAATGGTTGACTTCAAACCACAGGAACATATTGCTTGCCATACCAGTACCTTTCGACCGAATTTCTCCACTTGAATCGACCTGTCCGCATCGCTCATATCCTCCCCAACGACGGCAGCAAAGTATTGTGGACCTGTAAGGGTTTTTGAGTCCTCCTTTACATAGGTCTCATCGTCCATCAAAACGCATGCATCCGGACGTTGCAAAAGACGCGAATACAATTTCCGGGCCCTTGTTGCTGCTCGCTTCTTCTGTTCTGCACTTTATTTCGGGATTTGCTGCTTCTTGTAGGTCTTCAGGTGGTTTCGCCTCTTGACACGCTGGATCATTACGTCACTCGTTCCTGCTTTTTTGGCCAAATCAGGTATTGACATTGATTTGTTCTTCATGATTACAGATACCACTTTCTGCTCCAGTTTCGGGTTGGAAGAACCGGGTTTTCTGCCTCTTCTTGGTAGCTCATCCAAAGAATATTATTCCCCAAACTTATTAATGATGGTTTTAACACTAACATGATGAATTCCAAACCGCTTCGCCAATTTTCGCATAGTAATGCCCTTCTCACTTAGCCATGTGTCCAGAACCTTAATTTTCACTTCCTTTTCAATACGCGACATTTTGAAAACGCAGAATTTGAACCGCACAAACAAGTTAACAAAAGAAAGCTGACAGTCAAACGCACAGCATGCAGTGTTCAGAGCATAAAAAACCATCACAAATACATGCGTACAACGCAAATGTATGTGGATAGCTTATATTCGATACACTCCTTACACAGAGCAACCTGGAATCGAACCTTGAACGTTGAGGTTATAGGTCCAGTGACTTGCCCACTGATATATATCAACACTTGTAATTAGGAAAGCTGAGGAAATTCATTCATAATTCAGCCCTATGAAATTCCAAAGAATCGTTCATAATTTGAACCTTATGAAATGCATAAGATTATTTGGTTGAGTGCTTACCGTCACGCGAATTCAGCGTATCGTTTACCAAAACAAACCATGCTGCCAAACCAAGCCTCTATAAAGTGAGTATCCCGTCAACATATTCCCAAACTTTCTTTATTTGACCTGCATTCGGACGGTGCCGGTATTGTTTTGGTCTTCACTAGTTTGTTCACATTGAGGATGCATGCTACTCTCTCAATGTTTTTTAACATTGAAGATGTATGTTACCCCAGGTGGGCAATCATGCTCATGCTCATGCTCATGATCGTAATCACGTTGCTACTGGTAGTTCCGCTTGGTAAGAAGAAAACATTGAACGCACTTTTTTGGACAGCGTTTTAATACTCGAGGGAGAGAATGCTTTTATATTTTGTGTATCATGATAATGGTCATCTGCACCCTAATTGATTTATATCATTTGAATCCTTACTGTTAATAATTAACTCGGTTCCAATCGGCTCTCAAGCGTTATTAGAAACTACTTAGTTTTGCCAATGAAAAACCACTATCACACTTCGTGAATACCTCTAACAGTATCCTGACTGTTGATATAAATCGGTTCAAAGCAGTGAAGTTTAAGTGTATTAGTAAAACAATTGTAATTTAAAAACTAAGAAAATTTAAAGTCACACTTTACTTGATCACTTTTTAAAATATAAAAGAATAAAAAACTGAAACACTTTTTCAAAAAATTACTAGTAAACACGTGCAAATTCCTTTAAGTTCCACTAGAAATAGCTTGTCTTTCAGTGAGACGCCACCTTCTTTACAAGTCATCCTGTAGAAAGCTTAGTAATTATTGCAAATTGGGTTATTCAACTTGTTGGATCATATTGTTGGAAGGAGATTCTTATGTTCCCACGGGTTTCACGTAAGTGTCTCTTTTTATGGATCCACTCTCCGTTTTTGGTCCTTCATACAGCGTTATTTGGATTACAAACCGGTAAGCCAATTTGATCTTGCTATCAAGTGGAGCTACATAAATAACAAGGTCTTAGAAAAAATGGTGGCTACCTTATATGCATACATACATACATACAAATCAAAAGGTGTTCCTACTGTTTTGTCGTAAGCGGTGTCTGTAACTTTCAAAGCGGTAAATGAAAAACTATGGATTTAATACAGATGAAAAGTTACTTCTAGACTACAGCCAAAAATTCAGCTCAATTGGTTCACGAATTAAATTTTTCCGGCAAAGCCCCCTAAACATGATTATTTTGTATGAAAATCGGGCTTTGATCTTATTGTGAGGTCAGTGGTCGTGTTATGCTCTGATGTTTGTGTTGATTTGATCGACCAGCTGGAGATCATTACCCTAATCGTGTTGTAGATTTTTGAGTTTTTGTTTTTGGGAATTTAAAGGATGATAATTTTGCTAATTGAACTGATAGTTGCAAATGAAATACAAATGATTAATGCAAAAATCTCGAAATTCTGTAGAGAAATAATTGAGTTGTTAGTGTACAGTATTTCAATTTTTCGTGACGGTCGTCAATTTTTGATTTTCCATTTGCTATGCTACCCTTGCCATTAGCTTGCAAGTTAATGATATCTTCGCATTGGAATAACATAAGAACCCTTCAAATTTCCAAACCATGAATGCAATTGTACTCAAGGATAAAGGTTTGCGCCGAATAAAAGGAGAACAAACTATTTCTTAGCGACCGCTGGCTGCCAACAGACGAGAATATGCAACGTTTATTTAGATGAGATCAAGAGAAATTCCAATCAATATTGTTTGATTTAGCTGGAATAATCGAATCGGACATATTTTAGATGGTGTAGACACGTATGGCACGATCTTCAGGAAGTCTGTTCAACTATTTGGCTTCGCCGACGACGTTGATATGGTAGCACGTAACTTTGAGAAGATAGCGGACACGTACATCAGACTTAAGGCTGAAGCTGGTATGATTGACCTTGTGATTAATGCGTTGAATACAAAATACATGAAGGGAAAAGGCTCACGAGAAGACAATGTTAGCCTCCTACCACGAGAAGAGCAGAGCAGAGAGATACAAAGGCGCATTAGGGCTGGAAATCGTGCCTACTTTGGACTCCGAAGGAGGCTAAGATTGAACAAAGTTCGCCGAACTACAAAGTTGACCATCTACAAGACATTAATTAGACCGGTAGTTCTCTACAGCCACGAAACATGGACATTGCTAGTGGAGGACCAACGCGCCCTTGGTGTCTTTGAACGGAAGGTGCTGCGTACAATCTACGGTGGAGTGCAGATGTAAGACGGGATGTTGAGGAGGCGAATGAACCACGAATTGCATCAGTTGCTGGGAGAACCTCCCATCGTACACATCCTTGAAACCGGCCAACTACGATGGGCTGGGCATGTCATAAGAATGTCGGACGACAGCCCTGTTAGAATGGTTCATGAAAACGAACCGACGTGTACAAAAAGAAATGGCACGCAACAAGCAAGGACTCTCCGCAGGCAGCGAGGCTGGCGAGGTGCAGACACCGGCTTTGGTCTGATCGGTGAGGTGAGCAAGTAAACGTAAATCAGACTAAGAGCTGAGGCTAGCAGAATTACACTTGGAATGAATGCGTCGAGGACGAAATAGAACACAATGTTATCCTCACATCTCATCCCAGGTGATAATACCCATTTTGCTAGCTGTCTTCCCATCTGCTTAGCCAGAGCCGGCTGCTTAGTCACAGCTGGTTGGCATTTTGGCCTCTTCGACGCCACAGAGATCTTATCACTCAACTTTGAGACGATTGTGCAAACGTACATAAGACTTGAGCCGGAGGCTAGCAAAATAAGACTTGAAATGAATGCGTCTAGGACCAATTCGAACAAAACATTACCCTCCCATCCCATCCTGGGTTCAGATAAAACCAGTCTGTAGACAAACTGGTGTATCTCGGCACAAAGGTAACCGTCAATAACAGCACCAGGAGAGAATATTAATGACGCCTTATGGCTGAAAATGGTGCCTAGGATGGACTCCGACAAATGAACAAAGTTTGCCGCCATCTCCAAGACATTGGCTAAGGGAGGTCGTGTGTCGTATTTGGCTACACTGATGGTCTGAACAATACGACCCTCTTCAGAGCGACGCTCTCCTTGGATACGGATAGATATTGATTTTGGGAAAAGTGCAGACGGAAGATGGATCACCGAGGAGGTGAATGAACTACGAATTGCAAAGATTATTAAACAGATCCTCTCATCGTCGATATTTGAAAAAAAAGTTGCTGGAAAGCCCGGTAAGTATAGATTTGAAGAACGAATTGACTGGTTCAAGAAAAATAGTCGATCAATGAGTACATTGGATCAACCAAGTGGACTTGAAGTCAAGGACTATGTGGTTTTTTCCTTCAGAGAAATCCATATTCTGGAAATTAAAAAAAAATCTATTGCTCGAATCGAGGAAGTTTACAATTCAATCAAATTTGCCTTTCCAACATTTTATGGAGCAATTTCAGCAGAAGCGCCGCACGTATACATTTTTTATCAGGGTACATATTCCAGCAACCAAACTGAAAGTAAACCTCTTTTCCATATGAAGGATGTCGGTGACATCCACTTTACCATTTTCTTTCCGGCTTTTTTATTGCAATCCATCGGCCACTGAATAAGTAGGTATTTGGCCTACTTTCCACGTTCTGTACACTTGGGAAACACGAAGGATAAAACGTGAAATCACACAATCACACATCGTTTTTCGGTTTATCCGTGCACCACATTCACGGAGAACAAAATCAACTTAAAATTGAATGGAAGTCAATCAAGTTTTATTCAAACTCAATCTGCAAGAAGCGTCTCCTGGAAAATCGAGACAATTTTACCAAAGATGCATCGAGTTTTACTCAATTTTAAGTCGGTTTCATCGTCCGTGTAGGTCCCCGCAGCAGTATCCTTTCGCATTTATTCGCACCCATCTCGTCATACCGTTCCAGTTGTTGTTAGTAGGCTGTAATGGAAGAAATAGGTCAGTAAATAGCAACCACCTTCATGTGGAATTCGGGGTGGGCGAGTGGTTTTGCGATTTTTCATTTTGCACCACCTCTTCCAAGTGGGGACACTGTTATTGTTAATGAACTCCACCAACGGGGTGGGTGTTTGTCCGGTATCATCGTTTCTTCATCTTTTCAAAAAGGCAATCTCGTGTGTGTGTGTGGATTTGCCTTCGGGTCTTTTCGTTTCCGTCAGGTATTTAATGTCCTCTTGAGGGACATTTTGCCACGGTCTTCCGTGGACTACCGAGAGCTCATCGACCGAGAGTACCGTGGTTGAATATGTAGGGCGTGAAATCGAGAAGCTTTGCGGATGGTTTCAAGCAGTATGTGAGGCGTATAATGGCAAACGATTACACCCATTGTAATGTCCATTCTAGAATGGCGGAATTGGCATTTAGGAGGGAACATTTCACTTAGTGAAATAGTGTGCATAATTTGAACAGTTATATACGAAGGCGACTAATGCAGTTTGTTTATTCCGTTTTATTTTCTTTGCAGAAATATGTGGCAAAATACCATGGGCAGAAGCTTGGACTTTTGGAGCCCCACGTGTTCGCACTTGCAGAAGCAGCGTACAGAAACATTCGCGATAACGAAACTAATCAGGTAAGTGTTTGTGGAAATTAGATATTTTGTATCAAAAGGATACTTTTCTATACAAATTTTCCATAAGAAACAAATAATAATGTTGATTTGCTATTATGGACTATTTATCAGAAATGTTTGCAAATATTTTATCTCGTTGAGATTATGTCCAGCAAATAAAAGAGGAAGCAAATTGATTTAAGTCATCCACATCCAATTGTGCAATCTGTGTCTTCATGACTTGTTGAGTTGTTGAATTCTTGAGCTCCGCCAGTCTAAATACGTAGAAGAAAGTCGCTTCGAATGATCCAAATTACAGTTCTGGTGAGATTAGCTGGCTAGCTGCGCTCCATGGCACCAGAATTTTTTTAATGTACAAAATTGGTGTTAAAGGACGGATATTTGGGTGACTCTTCATAGGTTTTTTTTTTCAAAACAATCTAGGTAACCAATAAGCATTAGCGTATGCAGTCAATCATCCCTTAATCTGCATTTCAGATGCTACAAGCATTATATTAGCATTATATCAGCATCCTGAATGCTATCTGTTATAAAGTTGGATTTCAAATGCAATTCAAATGCAATTTAAATTATCATAGCATTGCTGTAAATCAGCCGTATATTGGGTCAAAAGCGGCATTTATGAAGCTTTTAAGGTGGCTTGATTGCTTGACAGGCTGCCGTAGAGACGTTTTGGAACTGCTTATCGGTCACCTGAAAAGTGTTTTTCATACATTATTATTATGCAGTTTTCTGCCAACACTGCCAGTGTACTTATCGAAGTCATTGTGGCCAGCAGCACCTGTAGCAGAGAAAAAATGAACCCTCGTGGGAATTGGGACTTAATTAAAGAATAAATTTGCGATGCACTTGTGGTCACAAACGAGTGTTTTATTTTGAGCAAGACGAAAAGGTTCAAGCTGTTATAAAATGTATTTCGGTGCAGTGGTTGAACGACTGAACAAGTTTACCAGTTTACCAGAACGACTGAACAAGTCTAATCAGTTTGGTCTGCCAAAAATTGGCCGTACAATGGTTAATTTTGTCTGGTTGCAATGGTTTGGTAAACATTTTGGCTACCATCGACTCTTGTTTTGCTGCTTGAGGGAACACAAAATCGATACAGCTACAAATATCCTCATTAACACAAAGTAGACATTCTACAGAGTTCGGCATACTACTACACCAGCTGACTGTAGCGTTTTACAACGTGAAAATTAGTCCACTGATGGACTTCCGTAAAAATTAATCCGCTGATGGACTTCGCATCGCCAGCCCCGTCTGCATCACGATCAGTTGCAGTCCATCTTCTCGTCTCATTCAAAATCACCGAACCAAATCTTCCGTTCCGATCAGGCATCACATGCTTTAAAGGGTGTTCAATAAATTCAAATACACTTTAAAAATGTGTTAAAAAATGAAAATACAAGATATTCTCTCTAGTTCAATTTTTTATTGAAGCAATGTTTATTGAGAACCTTTGCGACATATTAGCACCGTTGTGCTGTATGACGAGCTTGAGACGTTTCTCAAAAGAATCGCACGTAGCATGCACCTGGTCCATCGGCATCTCGTCCCAGATCTTGGAAATGAACTTCTTAAATTGGTTTATAGTGCTCCCTTGATGTTCAGTCTCCTTAACCAGCATGAACGACCATACACAAAAGTCCAGGGATTAAGGTCCGGGGAGCTGGGCGGCCACAAAGTCTTATCGAGAAAATCAGTCAAATTCTCTCGACATCACGCCTGGACGATTTGCCGTGTGGGCCGGTGCACCGTCCTGTTGAAAGACGTACGTACCTTCTCGTAGATGTGCCGAAGTGACGGGGCCACAAACTTCTCCAGAACCTCGGCCTTATAGTAACGTCGGCGCCCACAGCCAATCATTTTGGACATTGTGTGGCTGTTGCTGGACAAAGAGTTTCTCATCTTAAAACACAAACTCCTGACCTGCAAGCCGTGAAAGATTCAGTTTGACTCTGTCCAGCCTCTTCTTTGTTGTTGCCTCCGTTACCCCGTGAACCTTGCGTTTCTTGTACGGCTTGTATCACCGATAGATGAAATTCCGCTCTTTGACTAGAACCTTCAGCTGCTGCTTCTGGGTTTCCGCTTGGCTCTTTAACACGGCTGGCTTGGAATGACGCTTCTGCATGAGAATATCCATTTCTGCCAAATACTTCTTGACCGTTTGGCCGATCGCACCGACCTCCCGGCCCAACGCACGGAAAGAAGTGGCCACCTTGCCTTCCGTCTTCCGTTTGAGCTTCTGTTGAATCCTCCGTGCGCTTAAAGGGTGATACGGTCAAAATTTGGTCAAGGGAAAACGCGTGTAAATCGGTGAAATCGTTTATTTAAAAAATCAAATTAAATTTCTTTTTCAAGTTCAATTAGTATAAAATTCAGGAAAAATATTCAGTTAGGCTTCCGCTTTTCCAAATCCGAATTGCCGGGCCTTACGCTTGACCCCTGCCATCAGATTTTGTACAGCCACCTTGTCCACCTTCTTCGCCGCAGAAAGCCAGTTTGCCTTGAACTGCTGCTCGTCCTTAGCAGTTTTTTTTGGTCTTCTTTAGGTTCCGCTTGACAATAGCCCAGTATTTCTCAATTGGGTGGAGCTCTGGCGTGTTGGGAGGGTTCTTGTCCTTGGGAACCACCTGCACGTTGTTGGCGGCGTACCACTCCATGGCCTTTTTACCGTAATGGCAAGATGCCAAAACAGTACGGAACAACCGTGTTTCTTCAGGAAAGGCAGCAGACGTTTATTCAAACACTCTTTCACGTAAATTTCTTGGTTGACAGTCCCGGAAGCTATGAAAATGCTGCTTTTCAAGCCACAGGTACAGCTGGCTTGCCAAACCAGATATTTCTTTGCAAACTTTGACAGTTTCGTGTGCTTGAAAATATCTGCTGCCTTTCCCCTTCCTTTTGCCGTATAAAACTCCTGTCCCGAAAGCTGCTTGTAGTCGGCTTTGACGTAGGTTTCGTCGTCCATTACCACGCAGTCAAACTTCATCAGCATCGTCGTGTACAGCCTCCGGGATCGCGCTTTGGCCGTCGTGTTTTGTTTATCATCACGATTTGGAGTCACTACCTTCTTGTAAGTCGATAGTCCGGCTCGTTTTTTGGCTCGATGCACGGTTGTAGACGATACACCCAGCTTATTTGCGGCATCTCGGAGAGATAGGTTAGGGTTTTGCTTGAAACTACCGGCAACTCTCTTTGTCGTCTCAGCGGCTTCCGGTTTTCGATTTCCCCCCGATCCAGACTTCCTGGCTGTCGACAAACGTTCCCCAAACACTTTAATTACATTTGTAACGGTTGATTTGGCAACTTTTAGCGATTTTGCCAACTTTGCGTGCGAGTAGCTCGGATTTTCGCGATGCGCGAGCAAAATTTTGATACGCTGCTCTTCTTGCTTGAACGGCATTTTGACAACTGAAGAGTGAATTCCAAAATCAAAATAGGAGCAACATTCTACACACACACACCTTCAAAATGAGGGGTGTTCAGGTTTTTTAAATGCAAAATTGAAAGAAATACGTCAAGTTGATATTGACCAAATTTTGACCGTATCGCCCTTTAAAACGGTCGGATGGCCAGAACCAGGGGCCACATTTTGGAACTCGAAACGAAGAACTTTTTCTCACAAGCGTTCGTACAAAAAGTCGTTCGTTTCGAGATCCAAAATACGGCCCCAGGCTTCCGCTCGATTGACTCGAAACGAAGTGGGCCACGATCAGGGTTATACAACTTTCAATTGAAAATCGTCGTGGAACGATAAACTGAAAATTCATCCCTTTCAATTGAAACACATTATCACTTCTTAGTCAGCTTCAGCACATCAATCTTCAAACAAACATTTTCGACTCAGCTCTTCATTCATCGGTGTTTGTTTTAGCCTTCGGTGTCAAACTAGTATGAAGCAGGACTATTGAACTTCATGCAATACGTGCGGATTCATATTCATTTTTGAGGTATTCATTTTTTTTAAAGCCTTGAGCATACCAGATAAAGTAATTGTAGCACCGAAAACAATAATCAACCATTTTATGAAATAATAAATGAGATTGCTATTAATTAAGTTGCTCTCACGCTATTCCTGTTGTGTTCACAGCTCCAGCGAAAATACAAAAAATGCAATTTCAATAAGTCACCGCATAGTTACAGCAAGCGTGCATCGCCAAATGACAATACTTCTAGCAACACTGGCACGCATGTTTCGTTGTGTTCGCAACTACTGCTTCGGTGGGGGAGGTGAATGCAAATCAATTTCAACGAAGTTGATCCACGGTCGTTTGAAGCGAGCTTGAATTTCAATTGAAACGCTTTTGACGGTGGCTGGATCTCAAATGAATTTGAACTTACTAACGTTTGACAGGAAGTGAATTGGGAGAGAATCGGTGAAAGTAAGAATAATTAACTACACGAAAGCTAATGGAAGTGGAGTGAAATGAATACAAAAGCAATTCTTTTTCATTTTAATGCTTCGACGATGTAGGCCCTGGCCACGATAGCTGATTTTTTTAGGCCTGGATGGAGCAGGCGGTACGAACAAACAATAGATCGAGGTTGTTTCACTGTTCTTGCCACAGCTGCCGTAAATAAACAGATGGAGTTTTCAAATTTTCACAGTATATAAGGAACTAGTATATATTGTCTGCTGTCCGATCACCAGGTGGCAGTGTAACCGCAAGAATTATTGGAACATTTAGTCGCTTGTTTTTAAATCACGCTTTAGTACGATGAAGATCTCGTTAATCGATTTGTTGATCGTGCAAAACATCAAGATCTCAACTCAAGAATAATTTGGAGTGTCGTAGATATTCTGAGAATACTGTTATACGAACATAATTGAGCAATGATGCTCCATGGGACATTATTACCAACTCATAAGTAGGATGGAGTCCTCGTGAATCGTCTTGTTAATCATGCAAAACACAAAGACCAGAACTCAAGAATAGTTAGGAGTACCGTAGATATCCTGGGAATACTGTTATATGTCTGAAACGGTGTTAAGATTTTTCTCGTAGCTTTTACAGCTAAAAAGTACGGCAAAACACTCTAATAGTACTTTCACACTACTGCTAATATTACGTGATATAGAGTATCTTGATATCAGCAACTATACATCTAGTTTTCACTGGAATTAATGTACATGTCATTTGATATCAAGATACTCTATATCACGTAATATAAGCTGTAGTGTGAACGTACTATAAACCTCCTTGTCGATCATGTACAACATCAAGATATGATCGCAAGCACCGTTGAAATGATCTAGATCATCATTGTGTCCGTAGTCATACATGTTCAATATTTTTCCTCGTTTCGGATGGTGATAAACGAAAAGCTAAGACAGATATTTGCTTTTGATAAATTTCCCATGGAAGGTAATTATTTAAGCTTACTTGCGAGCGGCCTTCCGGTTAACCGGTTAACCGGAACATTCGTCATGGCGGACGAAAGCATGCGCGTAGGCATGTTTTTGAGTTCTTTCTTCGTTTAATTTATCATTTCCTCCTCAGTTTTCGCGACATAATTGTTGGAATAGATCTTACGCTTCAGGTTGGCCCAGAAATTCTCGATGGGACACAGCTGGGGGACGTTGGGTGGGTTCGCTGACTTGGGTACCACATCGATATTCAGCCGCTCCATCTCCTCCAACGATCGCTTCGAGTAGTAGGCCGATCCGGTCAGAACACCGCGTCTTCGCCCGTATGGTATTGATGAATGACTTTGGATTATGGAATGGATTATGGCCCTTATGGTTCTTGATGAACGACGCAACTTCCGGCAGGCATCTCCTACTATAAATTTCTCCGTTCACGGCCAGTCCGGAGCGAAAGAAGAGCGGCTTTGACATTCCCTTCTCGCTGATTGTCAGCCACAGCAGCACCTTCTTGGGGAACTTGGTGTGTTATACGAACTTCACTTTGAAGCTCACTTCTTTCGTGGGGGAAATAAAATACGAAGTGCCCTGCCAGTCGTTGCCATCCAGGGTGAGATAGGGCTCGTCGTCCATCACCACCGCCACGTCGCGATTCACCGGGAAAATCGAGTTGACCATCTTGTTCAGTCACTGCCGCTGCGTCATTGCCTGCAGCTCCGAAAGTAGTGGACGCGACTTCCGCTTCCTGGCACTTTTTCACTGTTTGGCCAGTTGAACCGACCTCCCGGCCAAGCGCACGCAGTTATGTAGCCACTTTTCCCTCGGTTTTCCGCTTCAGTGTCCTTTGGAGCTTCTTGTCGCTTAGGGTCGTCGGTCGTCCGGAACCGGGCTTTCTTTCGATGCTCTAATTGTTGTCTAATAGTGCCAAGATGTTGTAGATGCCGGAATGTGCGTGTATTGTGTGTTGTAGATGCCTGGAAAAGTAAACACTGTTGTTTTTGTGTACTTCCCGATAGATAGAAGCTTAAAAAATTATAGTAATACAAAAAAATCTTGGAATGGTAACTGGTGATTTCTTCGGATGTTGACCGATGTAAAGTCAAGACAGATATTCACCAATTCCTTGAAGAAGATAGGAGCATTCATTTGAGGATTACCGTTGCATAACACTAAATAGGCAAAATCTAAGCTATCTAAGGAGTCTGGAGCATTCATGGTTCGACAGTCATCTAAGGAGTCTGAAAACCCATTATCAAACACATTTTGAGTTCAGGCATTGGCAACTACAGTTAACTTCATCAAGAGATCCATGCAATCTGTATTTAGGCACAATACGCGGGATGTATTCTAACTAATGGGACCCTAAGTATTTTTAGTGTCAGACAAGTTACGGTCATCAACCAACGGGGAGTGCAGTGTAAAGGCAGCATTTGTTTCCACGGTGATTCGACTAGATATGGAAGAGTTTGTGTTTCGCTTTGAAGATGCTCCAGCTCGAAAAGTTCTTGATAGAGAAGAAGATGTAGCACCTATGACGGATGTAGAATACACTGAAAGAAGTGGAAACGAAAAGTTCGAGGAATCAGTTTGTGACAAGAGAACCACAAATCAATTGCAATAGTCGATGGTACACGCCAGTTAAAAGTTCATTTCATTTCAAGCAAATGCTTCTCTAGCAAATGATTCCCAGATGATGAGGAGTGAAATCAACCAAAATAATGTTGATCCGATGTCGCGAGGCTTAACTTTTAGATGGGGGCTTTCAAAAGATGGTTATCTACGTACTCCAGCCGAGGACTTGGTTTTGTCAGCAAGCAAAGCTGTAAAAGGATACTTTGGATGAGGAATGCCAATAATTATTGCGAGACCACAGTTGACGAAAAGGGTGTCTCAAATCATATTGCATCACGTAAAAAACGCTTTAGAAAATTAGCCATTGGGTATTTTCTCTTGAAAATTTTAGTTGAAGTAGTTTAGAGGGTGTTTTGCTGTTGTATTTTTATAGCTGTCAGTTTTTCGAAAATTGGAAAATAAGGCTTCACCCGAAGAGCAACGTCGCGAATTGATTTTTCGCAAGAACCTGGAAAATACTCAACTCTCTCATCGTGACATCGCAAAACAGCTCGGAATCGTGGAGTCAACGGTGAGTCGTGTGATTAAACGTTACTACGGAACTCTGAGCATCGAACGGAAGGAGACATGCAGTCAAAATGGATGTTCTATTAGTCATCAGGATCACAAGCGTGTCGTGCAAGCGATTATGCGGAATCCCAATGCTTCGGTCAGGGATGTGGCAAAAAAAGTTGAATTTGTCCAAGTCTTTCGTTCAGAAAGCCAAGGACCGAGAGGGACTGCATACTTGCAAAGTGCAGAAGGCTTCAAATCGTGACGAAATGCAAAATACGGTGGGAAAGTACCGGCCCGGAAACTATACACCCAGATGCTGACGAAGCCTCATTGCCTCATCATGGATGATGAAACTTACGTCAAGGCGGACTTCCGGCAGCTTCCGTGGCTACTGTTCTTCACCGCCGAGCACAAGTTTGATGTTCCGGAGGAAGTAAGGAAGCAGAAACTTTCAAATTTTGCCAACAAATACTTGGTTTGGCAAGCGATCTGCTCATGTGGCGGAGGGCGCCGTTCGAGACTACCGGTACTGTAAACGGGGAGATCTACCACAATGAGTGTCTACAGAAGCGTCTACTTCCTCTGTTGAAGTAATACGAAGGCCTACGATCTTCTGAATGGATTTTTCGTGCCGCTATTCAAATGTTGTCCTGGAATTGTACGAAGCCAACGGGGTCACGTTCGTACCCTAGAACATGACTCCCCCCCCCCCCCCCAAGCACCGGAACTAAGGCCCCATCGTAAAATATTGGGCTATTATGAAGCAGACACTACGGAAACATTCCAAGGAGGTCAAAATCTGAGGAGGAAAAGAAGAAAAAGTGGGTTTCCGTACATAAGAAGCTGTTGTACAGAACCTTATTGGCGGAGTTATGACATTGAAGCTGAGCGAAATAAATATGCCAAAAGCTAAGGGGCAATATTTTATTGTCTGATGGTGTGAAAAGGATCGGTCAACTACGTAATTTTCCACAGTGTTTTTTTTTCCGTGATGTGATTAAAAAACGCTGTGGACAATTGCTATCTTCAAGGAAACCAGAAAAAAAAACATTTATACAAGGCTTTCCAAAATACACTGGAAGCTTAGTTTTTCATCCCTGCAATAGTGAAATTAAAGCACGCACACTACTGCGCCATTTAGATCACACAAGTAAGAATGAAAATCATTTGGAGCAAAACAAACCATCATTTCTATGCATGTGCCAGAAAGGGAAAGGTGATTAACGTCAAAAGCCCGATAAGTTCAAACAGTGTGCCCAGTATTTGAAACAAATAATAGCATCAACAGCATTCCTTTTAAAAATAGGGCTTCATATCCTACATTGCAGATCAGTGTTCGTACGGCCGAAACCGGAGACGTGATTAATAGCATAGTAGTTTTCCTATTACCAATCCAGGACTTCAAATACTTCTTCGAGATAATGATTGAGTAACAAACACATGTCAAAAGAAGTTCCGTGGTTGCAAAAAAATCACGGATGCTGAATGGAACTAGATCATCGAAGTCTAAAAACTATTGGATATACGGAAAGCAGGAATTCTGTCTGGCTTCTTAGTTATTTGGAGCTTTTCAGAACTCTACTTCTAGTTTTTTTTTTAATTATTTTAATAAGGATGAATGTGTTTTGTAATAAGTTCTGAGTGAACTGGCTTTATAAATTAAAATCATAAAGTTGAAACTTTTACCGATCTGTGCAGCTGTTCAGATCTCTGTAAAATTCACGTATTTTGGCGACAATTCTCAGTGTGAAAATGAAATCTTCATGAATCTCGGCAAAACAGTTTGCCATTGGCATTGCTATATTTGAGGAATTTGATGGTTTCGATCCTCTTTTTTTCAAAACTGGGCATCTTTCGATCTTTTTTCAACAACTTGTTACTCGGGAACGTCTTGTTAAGTGAATACATTTCAGATCAACTAGCGTTTTCACAGACAATGTTCTGAGCAATGAACTTTACAAAACAGAACCACTCTAATTTGGATATTTCATCAATTCCTCCCTTTTGACTAACCTTTTTTTACTATCATTCTTCCAGTCATGTGTCATCTCCGGTGAATCGGGTGCCGGCAAGACGGAAACAACCAAATTCATCTTGCAGTACCTATGCTCGGTGACGTGCGATGTGTCCACCTGGGTCCAGCAGCAGATCCTCGAGGCCAACACTATCCTGGAAGCGTTTGGAAATGCTAAAACTATCCGAAACGACAACAGCTCCCGGTTCGGAAAGTTCATGCAGGTGTGCTTCGACTCCAAATGGTGCATCAAGGGTTGCATCATTCAGGACTACCTGCTGGAGCAGTCGCGAATAACGTTTCAAAGCCCGGGGGAACGGAACTACCACGTGCTTTATCAGTTGATTGCGGAGGGTTGCAACAACAAAGAAGTGGCTGCATTCTTAAACCTGAAGGATGCAGCCTTTTATCGATATCTGAATTCTTCCGAGTCTTCAGCTCAGGATGAATTGGACATCGCTGCTGAATCGAAGAAATTCGAGGCCCTGCGGCTGGCGTTTAACGTACTCCAGATCTCACAACCCTTGATCGACGGGATTTTCAAGGTGCTCAGTGCCATTTTATGGTTAGGTAATTTGGATTTCGCTGACATTGACGGGGAGCGGTGTGAGTTGGCGGAGCAAGACAAAGCGATCGTACCAATTGTAGCTGAACTACTGGGACTGCAGGACTGTGATTTAGAACAGGTCCTACTGAAACGACAGATCAATGTACGAGGGAACATAACGGAAATTCCGTTAAAGGTGCAAGAAGCCCGCGAGAATCGCCATGCCATGGCAAAGGCTTTGTACTCGAGGACGTTTGCATGGTTGATCAGTCACATCAATACCTGCATTAATCCGGGTCAAGATGCGTCGAGATTCTTAGGGGTGCTGGACATCTTCGGTTTCGAAAACTTCAATACCAACTCGTTCGAACAGTTGTGCATCAACTACACCAACGAAAAACTGCACAAGTTCTTCAATCACTACGTGTTTGCTCTGGAGCAGGAAATCGTAAGTTGTTATATATTTTAAGTGCAAGAATTTAACATGGTTCTATATTTTCCGCAGTATCGACAAGAGGAAATCAAATTCTCACATATTCAGTTTACGGACAACACTCACTGCCTGGAATTGATCGAAAAACCTCCTCGTTGTATTTTGAAGCTCCTAACGGAGCAGTGCCATATGCCAAAGGGTTCGGACACGGCCTACCTCACCAATCTGCACAGTGAGTTCGAGAGTCATCCCCGATACGTAAAAGGTCAAGATCGGAGACACTGGGAGTCGGAGTTCGGTATCCGACACTACGCTGGTTGTGTAAGCTATACGGTTAAGGGCTTCGTGGACAAAAACAGGGACGTTCTGCAAGATGTGCTATTCGATCACATGAGTCGAAGTTCGAATGGCTTCGTTCAGGAGATCGCCTCCTTCCAGGATTTGCTTTCCATCCAGCAGGTGCAGACGGTTTCCACGGTGGGAACGGTTTCTCGGGGGACGTCCAAGGGAAAGCTAACGGTTAGTGATACCTTCCGGCAGCAGTTACAGGCTTTGGTTGATGTGTTGCAAAGTACTAACCCTTGGTATGTCCGCTGCATTAAACCGAATGCGGACAAGCTGCCAAACGATTACGACGATCAGTTGGTACTGGACCAACTCCGGTATCTGGGCATGTTAGACATCATCCGGATACGCCGAGAAGGGTTCCCGGTGCATCTAACATTCGATGATTTCGTTCAGCGATATCAATGCCTCACAAAGCGCTTCCAAAATCTCTGCAGTAAAGATCAGGCCCTGGCCGTTATTCGGGAACTAAACGTCCCACAAACGGAGTGGCAAACCGGTATAACCAAAGTTTTTCTGCGGAGCGTTGTCCACGAACCGTTGGAAGATGCTCGTAAGCAAGTCATAAATTCGAAGGCCTTGGTAATCCAAAGCAACTGGAAGCGTTTCAGCCAGCAGCGAAGCTACGGAAAGATACGGACTGCGGCACTCCGGATACAGCATGCCTACAAAGGGTGGAAGCTGCGGATCGAGTTTCTCAAGAAGCGCCGAGCGGCAATCGTCATCCAAAGTCACCTTCGAGGGGTGTTTGCCAGGGAGGTGGCGACAGCGCTACGCGAAATGCGTCGCGTGGACGAAGAGATGCGAAAGAGGGAACGACTGGAAGCGGAACGAAAGGAACGAGAGGCGGCGCAAGCCGAAGCCGATCGCAGGGCACTGGAGGAAAGTGAAAGGTTAGTGGCGTGTTATTGATTTTGTTTGGTTTTAAGGGTCTAGTTTCGTAATCGTTTTCTTTTGTTGTGAATGACGATTAATGATAGATGAAACAAAAAAAATGTATTTTTGGTTCTAGGTTTTGTTCTTGCATCCTTCTCTGTAGTTGTTCGGTTTCCCCTCAAAACCTGATTCTTTTCTCTACGGACACAAGGCTCCTTGTCAGAATGTGTACGAGTCCGTAGAAAATGGAATTCCCAGTCGATTCTGAGAATTGATATCACTTTATCAACATTTTCAGCTTTGCAAATTTGACTCTGGTACTCCTTTTGATTTTACTCTCGGTCGTAATTACCGCTGTCGTATCCTAAACGAAGTGTGCTTTGTCAAATTTTATTTGTGCCAAACAAACGACGAACCATCTTAACTTTTCTTTTGTTTTCAAATGAAATTAGTGTATTCTGCTTGCGTAAATCTTCGTCTTTGATTATGCATATTTTCTGTTCGTCTCGGTTTTTCTTTGCTTTGACTCTTAAATTCCTAACCTCTACATTGAATGCCGTTCGCTACAACTACAACACTAATCACTATTGACTGAAAAAAAAAAAGAAACCGAAGCATGCATAATAGTAGTAATGGAGACCGGACTAGCTCCGACGAGGGGTGAGTTGGTTCCTTCCGATGTTGTGTCATTTGTTGACTGTAGTGTAATGTTTAAGTCAACAGTTGATGTTTGCTCCATGTTTTTTACCATAAACTTGTTGGATTATCTGCCTTTTTTTGTAGCGGGTAGATTTTTGTCAAATATGTACTCGTATGCTCATTAGCCTAGATCATTCAATTATCATTAATCATCATATTCCCTAGGCTGTGGCCTATTTGGTTAATTTCGAGCTTAAAGCTTGTAGTACACAGTTTGTCCAATAGCCAAATATTTGTCATAGGCAGATAGGCATCTGACAAACATCTATGATATCTGTCAGCTGTCTAGCTGCCTATGCCAAATATTTGGCTATTGGACAAACAGTGTACTACAAGCTTAAGTTGACAACTCTAACTGCATTCGAAAATAACCTAGTTTGATTTTCTTTTCAAAATCAATTCTTTGCCTGTCTTATTTGTCTGCCTTTCATATTTCAGTAAAAAATCATACAAAATTGCATCAGAATGTACATAACCACTACTAAAGTTTTTCATTGATTACAGTTGAGGACATAGCATTTGATTTATTGATCCTCACACCCGTTATTGAATACTTATTCATACAAATCACTCATTGTGACCCTACTAAAACAAGTAGGTCTATTTATAGCACAGTTGAGTTAATTTCTCTTGTATACAATGACACAAACAATGACATCGACCATGATTTTTCATTAGGGCCTAACTGACAAACGTAAACAATGGCTTCTTCCGTAAGTTACTCGTAGTACAAAGGCTACCCAGTAAGCCTCCAATTCTATCGGATAGGTGGACTCTTTCTCTTTTTAATGACCGTGGTGGGTTGATTAGGCTAGTTTTCAATGAAGAGAAATTCACGAAAGATGCCATTGTTTACGTTTGTCAGTCAAAATATTATTACATATTATGATTGTATAATATCGTGAACCTTTCTGTGTATAATGAATAAAAGTAACCCTGCTTACAAATGCTTCAAGCTTAAAGCTGCCATATTAATACACGCTATTTCCAAATAGCCCAATATTGAGTACGATTAACCCAAATCGGCCAGAAGGCTTCTCAAAAGTGAGTAAAGGTAGTTGGGAGCAACACGTTCGACAATTAGTAAACATCGATCGTTCAAACAAGCCGATGTTGACTGTTTGCCATTCAACCACCACAAACTATCTTTACTCACCTTTGAGTAGTGATACTTTTGATCGATTTGCGTTAATCGTACTCAATTTTGGGTTGTTTGGAAGTAGCGTGTACATGTCTTTAACAACTTTAACTGACATCGGTATTCTTCTTCTAACTCTCCCAAACACCTCACCATCCAGGGTCGCTAAGCAAGAGATCCTCGCTCTATCGCAAATGGCCGAGCAAATTAACTCTAAGCTACACTCGCAACAACAACAGCATGCAGCCAACAACAACAACAACAATAACACCGCCAACAACAACATCAACAACAATATCGGCAAAGATGCCCTCCTTAACGGGAATGCCAGTTCCGGTACGGCATCACCGGCCATACCGGTGGCCGCTTCCGGTGGTGCCAACCATGCCCACCAGCAGAGCAACGAATCGGTCGATCTTGATAATCTGTTCGCCTTTCTCAGCGAGGTGCAACCGAACGGGGCCAATTCCAACGCCATCATCGACGAAATTGGCGATCAGATGGACAATTTGGTGGAAGACTTGGATGTGGAGCTAGAGTCGGTGATTCAGCAGGAGATCGAGGGACTGACGAGTGAGCGGAATAATAATGTCAGCAACCGGGGACCAGCGTCAATGGTCAATGGAATCAATAATAATAATAACAGCATCGTAAGCAACAAGCCAACGACACCAAAGCCAATGGGGTATGTAGATCTATTGATTAGCTATATTTGCTTTTACTCATGAATACTATTCTGGAATACTAAAAGAGCTGGCGCATGAAAAAATCGCGTGGGCTTACGCATAGATAATAAGGCAAGATAATTACTTTTGCTCAATATGAAACATAGTTAAGCTCGCCAATTGGATGGGCGACAGACAATCTAATTGACGAATCCAGGTTGACAAAAGAAGAAGACACCGAGTGGTGATTAATCTGACCGCTCTCATGTTGAAGTATAGGACGAACATTTTAAAATGCTTCTAAAAAATTTAAATTAAATTCCAATTAAAAGCGGTTTATTGTAAGCTGGAAGAAAAATCCAGAACTGTACAATAGGGGCATTATTTTATTTTTATTTTGCTGAAAATGTCCCCACATGCACATGCTGCAAAAGCCAAGTTGAAGTAGTCCACGAGGACTAATATCAATGCAGAACGGTTGTCATCGTAAGTGACCTATGGCTGTAATGTGCGAATTAAAAGTTCCTAAGATTTATTTATTGATATAATTCCAACTGACTTAACATCTTATTAGAATGGGTAAAATTCATGTGGCGTAAAAACCCCATATTTCTGAATCGTACACTACATAAATCAACATGAATAGAAGGAATAAAAAGAAAGCAAAACTAAATTAGTTCTAGTACTCACACAAAACTTGTCAGTAATACTTAAATAATCTGTCGTGATGGAATCAGTCGTCTAATATCTTCGCCATCAATGCCAGTACGTAGTAAATGGCACCATTTCTGAAAACCACCAGAAAATTGCTTGTTCGCAGAACTCGTTCAGGAGCGTAGATGAAGAGTTCGGTCAGAATTCCTGGATAGCCGGTTTCACCTTGTAGCACTTTTGCTGCGAAAACAGCATGCATGACTGTACCCTCTCGTTGATCCTTTTTTTCACCTTGCCGTTGGTGAGAGGGCTTATCTCATGCTATAGACCGGCATGTGAAACCAAGTATTTAACCAGTAGTGAAAGTATAACATATTCTGCTCATTTTTTCACCGCCACGTCGTAGAACGTTTATATCAAGGCACTAACATCAGGTGTGATACTGGCGGGTTATGCCGCAATTCACTCTTATACTTCTTATTTTCAGTCTAAGGGAAACGACTTCAAGTACACTTTTCATTTTCGTGGCAACTTATGTTGTTGTTTATCCATTGTTATTTTTTTATGGAATGAACAACTATAATACCTGTTATGCTCATGGTATATAATAATGTATATAAAATGTAATTGGAACACTTTCGAAAAGGGTGAATATTTTGATCATGTTAAATAACTCACTGTTCGATCACATAGTCACAGAAGTGTTTTATAGAAAATAGGCAGATATTAAAAATGAACCCACTTGATAAGAAGTGAGGATGTGGAACCGTTCTTTTTAGATTTCAGATTACCTCGGATCTTAAATATTGATAGACACTGGATCCCAAGCTGTAGAGTAGGCTAGATATCAAAATTTGAAAATTCAAAAGTTACAATTTGAAGAAAACACAATTTCTCCTGGTTGGTACAGATTGAGTTTGGTAAAGTTAGAGTGAAGTCTTAGTCAGAGAATCTAAGAGTTCACTTAAGCGTTATACATACTTTCACTTTTATTTATCCACTTATTTGATGAATCCTAGAGGGTTTGAGCTGTTAAGTGGAATACCTGTAACTAGAAAGGAGATTTTTTTTTCTTTATTAACGAGACTTTTAGCCTCCTGGGCTAGTTCGTCTCTTAGAAAGGAGAAGAAAAATTAGTATTTTCATTTAATTCCACTACCTTTGCTTATCTTGACAGATACGCGTATTTCGTCTACAATGTGCAGACTTCTTCAGTGTCTCGTACTAATAACTCGACTGAAAGTAAACCTTCGCCACCTGCCGTATATATACTATTTTTCTAAATACAAAATGTTTACCTATCATTATTTTGTTTATACCTATCCTGTTATTATTTTGTTTACACCTATCCTGATTTGAAAACAATTGTACTTAATATCTACCCCACTTTTTTTCCCTATACCTAACCTAATTATTGTGTAGCAGTGGGTGCTCCGCAGCGTCGGCTTTGTTGTCGTTTAGGTAGTAAGTTGAAGAGCCATGTGTAACCGTTGCCTTGGTCCTTGTTTAGTAGAGTTGTGTTCTGTTGTTTGTTTATTTCTAAGCTTTCTGCGACGTCTAATTTCCAGGATGTAGAGGTAGTCCCAAAGGTAGTTCGTAATATTGTGAGGTCATTCGTCGTTATGTTGTGATTTTCCGTGAAGATTTGTTTTGCGATTTTCGATTTTAAATCGACAGTCGCAGAAGATATGTTCACGTAAAATCTAACCATGGAGCGAATGACGTATAGTAATTGTGTATTGATGTTGCGGATCGTACCAGGAGATGGACATTACCTATTTGCAGCTCTAGTGAATCAGTACTATAAACACGATATAAGGGAGCAGCAACATGTAGACGAAATCAAGAATTTCAGAAGAATGGTAGTTCACCCTATAAGGGAACGTCCATTAACTACGTCATGCAAAAAATAACATTTTGTAACCCCCCCCCCCCCTTGTCACGTTTTTTGTATGGAACTTCGAATTCTTTTGTATGGATCATCACGTTTTGCCAAACACCCCCCTTATTGCGTGATATAATTAATGGACCTTCCCTAAGGAACAACGCTGACAGGTATAATCCAAGCATGATACAATCAATCACTGCAGCGGGATTGAACATGAGAAAGAATACAGAGCAAGCTATTCAGGATTTTCTATACATACTTGAGCATGAGAGAGAGAGTGGGGAGGAGAGGAAACAATAGCAGCAACATCAGAAGCATTAAATTGCAGGATCGATGTGTACCACGAGGAAGGGCCTGTCATCAAATACAATGAAGCATGAGCTGTTAATCGAACTCTGAAAATAGCTTATAAATGGGCAGGAAGTAGATCCCGAACCGCGCTGCGAAACCACTACGATAGCGTGATTCATATTCTAAAAACTAGTATCTTGAAAAATAACAACGAAATACTACTTAACAACTCCGAATACGAATATCAACCTCCGTTACCACAGGCTCAAGCTTGGCAAAGGAACAACATGACAAATGAATCCCAAATTAGCATGAGAACTACAACATCTAGCATTGAACTGCAGCATTGTCAAATACCAGATACTAAAAGGACCGAATTGAGTGTAACCAGCTGGAATGTGAGAGGTTGCTCCGATAGGAGCAAGCAAGAAGCACTGGATCTCTACTTCTCCCAGAAAGGATATGCGATACTTGCCTTGCAAGAAACCCGAATGGCGGTATGTTCTATTGACACACAACACTATCATTGGTTCAAAGTGAACAACAATGCAGTACTGAATGATCGCGTATGAGGAGGAACAGCTGTTCTTATTGACAAGGACCTATATGAAAACCATTGCTTCAAGAAAATAAGTAGCAACTCTTGCTCATTTCTATGCAAGGCATGTAAAAACCCTATCATCTTCGTTTCAACATACATAAAAAGCTCAGAAGTTACAGCAAACAATGAATTTGATGTTTTGACAAACTACGTATCTGGATTACCGGGAAGGCTAAACAATCGTGTCATAATAGCAGGTGACATGAATGCTCGTCTGGGAAAAATGATTTGGCAAATGACGACCAGGCGTGCATCGGGCGAAACCTTTTTCACAACGTCAGCAATGCAAATGGATTAGAGCTAAAGACAATGTTGCACTGTCTCAAAATGAGAAACTACGTATCTCTGAGTAGATCCAAATCTGTCAATTGCACGTGGGCCAACCGTAGCACAAGCTCTCAAATAGACCACATTCTGATGAGTAGAATGAAGGGCCTGCAATTTCCTGATGTCAGAGCATTCTTCCATGTGGCCATAATAAGCGACCACAAGTTACTAGAATGTAGACTTTATACAAACAGACAGATTATTAACAACGAGAAACAGATTAAGAGCGCCGTTCACCAGGCTAAAAAAATCAAACTCGATATAGATAAACTCAAATCTGACAAGGGTTGTCATGATAGGTTCAAGCGCACACTGGATCAACGACAAAGAGCAAGCGGCGAAAACAAGAACGACACGACAGATGAAAGATGGGAAAAAATAACAAAAGCGCTTCATATGACAGCCACAATGACTATAGGGCCGAAGAAAATCTCCTCAAACACATAGAAGAGCAGCTGCCTCAACAATATATTTCTTGGCGAGACAAAAACTACTAGAGGACCGAGACAACTACAAAAAGAACCGGCATTCGCAAGAAAACTTAATGAAAATGCAGAAGCTGAGCACTTCGAAGAAAAAGTCAAAGCCTTTTTAGAGGAGATGAAAAATACTAACCCTCTCGAGCAAATGACACCTTTAGGTTTATAAAGACACATAAAAGAGGATTTAAGTCAAAGAAAAGATGATACAAAATATTCAATGGGAGCAGAAGCTACAAAGATCGGAACGAGACAACATAGAATTCACTCGACTTAATGAAGATGAAAGCAGTGCAGGTCTGACACCAAGAAGGATTGAAGTTGAGAATATTATCAAGCGTATGAAAAACAATGCCGCATCTGGCCCCGACGAACTACCCGCAAAAATCTTCAAATATGGCACTGAAAACATTATTGATCCACTACTGGAAATAATAAAAAAGGCGTTTGAAGAAAATGATCTTCCAAAAACATGGACAGAACCTATACAAGTTCATATCCCCAAGATACATAACCCCAAGAAAACAGAAGACTATTGGTGCAACGCTATGCAATGTAGCATACAAAATATACGCCGGTATATCATTAAACCGAGTGAGAGAACAATTACCACCAATGCTACCATAGCAGATGGCATTTCGGGAATCAAGAAGCGCATCAGACCAAATTTTTGTGTTAGAAAGAATTCTTCATGAAAGGTGGAGAAAAGGATGCCTAACTTTATTGGTGTCAATTGACATTAAACAAGACACAATAGATCTCTCGAAATTGGCTCAAATTCTTCGACAAATGGGAGTATCCGCCGCACTCATCAATAGAATTGTAAAAGCTTGCTTGATAGAAACGACATTACTGCAATGGTACGGACAACGTACTCCGACTATCTCAAAAGGAAAGGGCATAGAACAAGGATCCCCCCTTAGCCTACGGTTGTTCATCCTAATGTTACATCATGTGTTGATAACGCTAACGGAGTTTGTTCCAGAAATGAACTTTGAGCACTTTGGGCGCGTATAATGTTACCATGCATATTAGCATATGCAGACGACATCTTGATCCTATGCGAGAATGAAAAAGATGTCGAAATGCTATTAGGACTATTAGAACCTCTATTAGGATCCGTAGGCCTTCAAATCAACACTGCCAAAACTAAGGTATTGTTCCGCAACCCATATGACACCAAAAACACGGAGCCAGACTGCACCAAACAATTTGCAGGCATTGTGTTCTTTTCTCAGAAGATATAAATTGAAATGCGACGTCATGAAAAAAAAACTGTACAAAGGAGGTTTACGAGCAGGTCTCCTCAGCGGATCAAAATCTGATGTAGTCCGAGACACAACCTCGTCAAAAAAATCTACCGCTTCATCGATAGCGGAGCACGAGTCAAGGAACTGCCAAATGACCTGGGGCAGAGATATTGGCTTATAGCTGCAAAATCAGTTCTCCGGAAATTCAGGCCATGTGGATGTTATCGAAGGTAATAGGTACTGATAGATTGATAGTAATCTCCAGCGCAGGATGATCAGCGTCGAGGTTAATTAAAGGTTCAGAGGCTTCGACAACAGCACATTCCATTACGGCAGCTTCATTTGCCAACACAAGATCAAGCAGTCTCGAGTTACGATTTATTTGCGTTAAATTATGCAGGCTAAATCCATCCATCAAAGCACAGCAGACAAGTGGCATTTGCGAACGAAGAACGTCAATTGTGGGATGACCAATCATAGGAATATTCCAAACCAACCCAGACTGGTTGTAATCGCCAAATAGTAACAAAGCCCCAATCAAACTGATATGGTTCTCAACGCTACTTAAATCAGATTTCCTGTCGGGATGTAAGTACATGGCGCCAGGACTAAACTTCCTTGGGATCCAGGCAACTGTGAAGTCTTTTGGAAACTGCTATCAAGACGCCACCACCACGAGATTTTTTGCTATTTATGCGATTACGATCATTCCAAAAAAAAACTGTGAGCTGATCTCCAAATAGTTGAGCGGAATGAATTTGATCATTGAGACAGGTTTCTATCACAGGTTAGAACTATCACGTTGAAGTTGGACCCGACGGCAGCTAAGAAAAAGTCGTCTATTTTCGTGAAGCAAAGCAGGCGTACAATCAGAGTGACCAGAATCGAAAGACGCATCAGGTCAAGCTGGGCAAATAATGTAGTCGTACTTGCCTGAAGAAGCGTTTTGGAAGACCCTCCCCCGCTCCCATACGTAGGCCCGGACGGCTGCAGATCGCTGGCGGGAAATTGAAATGGACACTGTATTCTGGTCAACATGCTTGGGACCAGATTGACATTCGAACGCCTTTTGTTCTAAATCAGGTCCACGAGGTCGTTTGGCAGCTCGAGTTTGGGGCCTTTGCCTGATAGCTGGTGATTGCATACACGGTGCGGGTTTATGCGACAACAGCTTTATCTCCGTATGTAAGCTACTGATTGCCTCAGTGAGACACACCAACGGAGATTTTTCATCAGCCGCCTTAGTAATAGAACGGAGATGTGAATTTTCAAATAGCTCAGCACATTTATCGCACATCCAAAACAAGTTTTTGAAATGCAGCGTGAAATAGTCTAAAAGTACCTGTGACACATTTGAACATGTCGTATGGAACATGCCACAGCAGTATCCTCGGCATGTGACAAATTCTATGCAAGTAATCGCTTCATCGCTCCTGGCGCAAATTTTGTTTTCACTCATCGTTACACACGTGGTTAATCGTAATCGCCTTAAAGTATGCACATGCAATGCAACCACAACAGCACAACGGGGACGGAAATTTACCCGAAACAATAACATTGCTGACGATTATTTGCTAGAAGATAATATGTGAGCAACAGCAATCGTGAAACGATGAAAGTCAGTCAGTCAGTCCAGTCAGTCCAGTCAGTCCAGTCAGTCCAGTCAGTCCAGTCAGTCCAGTCAGTCCAGTCAGTCCAGTCAGTCCAGTCAGTCCAGTCAGTCCAGTCAGTCCAGTCAGTCCAGTCAGTCCAGTCAGTCCAGTCAGTCCAGTCAGTCCAGTCAGTCCAGTCAGTCCAGTCAGTCCAGTCAGTCCAGTCAGTCCAGTCAGTCCAGTCAGTCCAGTCAGTCCAGCCAGTCAGTCAACTTCTACAAGTATCAAAGTTACCGTCTTCGACAAAGTTTCACAGCGCCATGTCTGCTTAGATTATTTTTTACAGAAATCTGTAAAATTTTACCTACCGTTTATCTGTAAAAAATTACCGGAATTTGTAACATTTTACCGAAATCCGTTCAATCGGTTTACCGAACGTTCAGCTGTTGAGAATTCGGTACAATTTTACAGATTTCTGTAAAACAACCCCACCAATTCTCTGTAATGAATTAGAAATGAACCTGTTCCCTTTTGTAGCAGATTCCCGGTGGG
>JASCZW010012630.1:0-2500 GCA_034211315.2 Aedes japonicus
ATATATATATATATATATATGGTGCAGGTAGGTACAGGTGTGAAGGCAGGCAGGTGGCAGGTATGGCATGGCAGGTAAGGTAGGTACAGGTGCCATGGCAGGAAGGCAGGCAAGGTGGCGGTAGTAGCATATAAGGAAGGTAAAAGGTAAAGGCAAAAAAAAAAAAAAAAAAAAAAAAAAAAAAAAAAATTTTTTTTTTTTTTTTTTTTTTTTTTTTTTTTTTTTTTTTTTTTTTTTTTTCTTTTTCTTCTTTTTCTTTTTTCTTTTTTTTTTTTTCTTCTTCTTTCTTCTTTTCTTCTTTTCTTTTTTTTTTTTTTTTTTTCATGTTTTTAAAAAAATAAAAAAAAAAAAAAAAAAGAAAAAAATACATATCGCGCGCTTCAAAAAAAAAAAAAAAAAAAAAAAAAAAAAAAACGCAGCGTTCATCAATCAATCTTCTTCAAAAAAGACATTTGAATATTAACATTATTATTAATATCATCATCATTAATAATAATATCATCATAACATTATTACAACATTATTAATATTACATATCATTATCATTATCATTATATTATCATTACATTATTATTATATTATTATTATTATTATAATTATTTATTATTATTACATATATTATTAATATTATATATTATATTATCATTATCATTATATATTATTATTATTATTATATATTATATATATAATATTATATATATTATTATTATTATATATATATTATTATTATATTATTATTATTATATTATTATTATTATATATTATTATATATATATATATATATACTATATATATATTATATATATATATTATTATTATGTATATAGTTATTATATATTGATATATATGTATATATGTATTATATATATATATATATATTATTATATATTATATATTATTATTATTATTATTATTACATATTATTATTATTATATATTATTATTATTATATATATATTATTATTATTATTATTATATATTATTATATATTATTATTATTATGTATATTATTATTATTATTATTATTATTATTATATATTATTATATTATTACATATATATTATATATTATTACATAATATATTATTATTATTATACATATTATTATATATATTATTATTAATATTATATATTATTATATTATTATTATTAATATTATTATTATTATATATATTATATATTATTATTATTATTAATATTATTATTATATATTATTATTATTATTATTATTAATATATATTATTATTATATATTATTATTATTATTATTATTATTATTATTATTTATTATTATTATTATTATTATATTATTAATATTATATATTATTATTATGTTATTATTATTATATATATATTATTATTATTATTATTATTATATATTATTATTATATATTATTAATATTATTATTATTATTATTATTATTATTAATATTATTATTATACTATTATGATATATATTACATATATATATATTATTATTATTATATAATATTATTTATATATTATTATACATATTATTATTATATATATATATATTATGTATTATTATTATTATTGATATATATTATTATTATTAGTATTAATATATACATTTATTGATATTATATTATTATATGTATATATGTATTACTATTGCATTATTATTAACACATCACATATATATATTATTATTAATATTAATATTGTATTACATTAATATTATTAATATTATGTTAATGATTATTACTATTATTATTATACATTATTATTATATATTATTATTATTATTATATTATTATTATACATATTATTATTACATATATTATTATTATTTATTATCATTATATTATTATTATTATTATTTATTACATATATTATTATTATTATTAATATTATTATTATTACTTTCATAATAATACTATTATTATTGATATATGTATTATCATATTATTAATATTATTATTATGTATTATTAATATTATTATTATTATATATTGATATTATATTATTATTATTACTACATTAATATTAATATTATTAATATATTACTATTATTACATTATTATTACATATTATTATTATTACATATATTATTATATATTATTATATTATTATTACATACACATATTAATATTATTATTATTATATATTATTATTATTATTATATATTAATTCATGTGTATTATACGATTATTATTATATATTATTATGTATATATTATTACATTACTATTATTATATTAATAATATTAATATTATTATTATTATTAATATTATTATGAATATATATATTAATATTATTATTATTATATTATTATTATTAATATTATTATTATCATAATATCATTATTATTATTATTACATATTATTACATATTATATATTAATATTATTATTATTCATATATATTAATATTATTATTATTAATATTATTATTATTATTATATTATTATTATTATATTATTATTAATTATTATATATATATATTAATATATTACATTATTATATATTATTATATTATTATTA
>JASCZW010012630.1:7500-12500 GCA_034211315.2 Aedes japonicus
TATATTATTATTATTATTATTATTATTATTATTATATATATTACATATTATTATTATATTAATATTATATTATTATTATTATATATTATATATTATATGTATTATATATTATTATATATATATTATTATTATTATATACATATTATTCATTATATCATTATATATTATTATCATTATTATATATATCATTACATATTATTATTATTATTATTATATATTATTATTATTAATATATGATATTATTATATTACATATTAATATTATATATATTATTATATACATTTATACATATATTTATTATTATTATTATTATATGATATATATTATTAATATTATTATTATTATATTATTATTATTATTATTATTATTATATATTATTATATTATATATATATATTATTATATTATCATATATATATATATTATATATATATTATACATTATATATTATTATTATTATTATATATATATTATATATATTATTATTATTATATATATATATTATTATATATTATTATTATTATTATTATTATTATTATTATTATATATATATACATTATTATTATATATTATTATTATATATATTATTATTATTATATATTATTATTTATATATATATATATTATTATATATATATTATATAATGTATTATTATTATTATTATTATATATTACATTATTATATATATATTATTATTATTATATATTATTATTATTATTATTATATATATTATTATTATTAATATTATCATATTATTATTATTATATATTATATATTATTATATTATATATTATATATTATTATTATTATATTATTATTATTATTATTATTACATTATATTATTATATATTATTATATATATTATTATTATTATATATTATATGTATATATGTATTATTATTATATATTATATATTATTATTATTATTATTAATTATAATATTATTATTATTATTATTATTATATATTATTATATATTATTAATATTATTATTATTATTATTATATTATTATTATTATTATTATTATTATTATATTATTATTAATATTATATATTATTAATATTATTATTATTAATATTATTATTAATATTATTATATTAATATTATTATTATTATATATTATATTATTATTATTATTATTATTATTATTATATATTATTATTATTAATAATATTATTATTATTGTGTATTATTATTATTATTATGTATTACTATTATTATTATTATATATGTATTATATATGTATATATTATATATTATATATATTATATATATATATATTATTATTATATTATATATTATATATTATTATATATATTATTATTATTATATGTATATTATTATATACATATATATATTATTATTATATATTATATTATTATTATTATTATATTATTATATATATATATATATATTATTATTATATATTATTATTATATTATTATTATTATTATTATTATTATGTATTATTATTATTATTATTATTATATTATATACATATATATTATTATTATTATTATATATTATATATTATTAGTATTATTTATTATTATATATTAGTATTATTATTATTATTATTATTTATTTATTATATTATTATTAATATATATTATTATTATTATTATATTATTATTATTATTATTATTATATTATTATATATATTATTGATATTATTATTATTATTATTATATATTATATATTATTATTATTATTATATATTATTATTATTATTATTATTATATATTATTATTATTACATATTATATATTATTATATATTATTATTAATATTGATTATATGATATATTATTATGATATTATTATTATTATTATTATTATTATTATTATTATTATTATTATTATTATTATTATTATTATTATTGTTATTATATTATTATTATTATATATTATTATTATTATTATTATTATTATTATTATTATTATTATTTAATATTATTATTGTATTATATTATTATATTATTATTATTATTATTATTAATATTATATTATTATTATTATTATTATTATTATTATTATTATTATATATTATATATATATATTATATATTATTATTATTATATATGTCATATTATTATTATTATTATATATATTATATATTATTATTATTATTATATATTATTATTATTATTATTATTATTATTATTATATTATTACATATTATTATTATTATTATATATTATTATTATTATATTATATATTATTATATATTATTATATTATTATTATTATTATTACATATTATTATTATTATTATTATTATGTATTATTATTATTATTATTATTATTATTATATATTATTATATTAATATTATTATTATTATTATTATTATTATTATTATTATTAATATTATTATTAATATTATATATTAATATTATTATTATTATTATTATTATATATATTATTATTATTATTATTATTATTATTATTATTATTATTATTATTATTATTATTATTAATATGTATTATTATTATTATATTATTTATTATTATTATTATATATTATTATATATTATTATTTATTATTATTATTATATTATGTATTATTATTATTATTATTATATTAATTATATGTATATTATTATTATATATATATTGTTATATGTATTATTGTTATATATTATTGATATATAATATTATTATATTATATATTATTATTATTATATATTATTATTATATATTATTATTATTATTATTATTATTATTATTATTATTATTATTATTATTATTATATTATTATTATTATTATTATGTATGTATTATTATTATTACATCATATTATTATTATTATTATTATTATATGTATTATTATTATTATTATTATTATTATTATGTATTATATATTATTATTATTATTATTATTATTATTCATTATTATTATTATTATATATTATTATTATTATTATTATTAATATTATTATTATTATTATTATATATTATATATTATATATTATTATATATATTATTATTATTATTATTATATTATTATTATTATTGTTATATATTATTATTATTATTATTATTAATTATTATTATTATTATTATATTATTATTATTATTATTATTATTATTATTATTATTATGTATTATATTATTGTTATTATTATTATTATTATTATTTATTATTATTATTATTATTATTATATATATTATTATTACTATATTTATATTATTATTATTATTATTATTATATCATATATTATTATTATTATTATTAATATATATATATTATTATTAGTATTATTATTATTATTATTATTATTATTATTAATATTATTATTACTATTATATATTATTATTATTATATATTATTATTATTATTATATTATTATTATTATTATTATTATTACTATTATTATATTATTATTATTATGTATATTATATTATTATTATTATTATTATATTATTATTATTATATATATATATATTATTATATATATATTATATTATATATTATTATATATTATTATTATATATTATATATATTATTATTATATTGATGTATATTATTATTATATATTATTATTATTATTATATATGATTATTATTATTATTATATATGTATTATATATTATTATTATTATTATTATTATTATTATTTATTATTATTATTATTATTATTTATTATTATTATTTATTATATTATTATTATATGTATATTATTATTATTATATATTATTATTAATATGTATTATCATTATGTATTTATATGTACTATTATATATTATATTATTATTATTATATATGTATTATATTATTATTATTATTATTATTATTATTATATGTATATTATTATTATTATTATATATTATTATGTGTATGTATTATATATTATTATACATTATTATTATATATTAATTATTATTAATATTATTATTATTAATATTATTATTATGTATTATTATATTATTATTATATATTATATATTATTATATATATATATTATTATTATTATTATTATTGTATTAATATTATTATTATGTGTATATATTTATTATTATTACATTATATTATATATTATTATCATTATTATTATTATTATATATTATTATTATATATATATTATTATTATTATGTATTGTATGTATGATGTATTATATATTATGTATTATTATTATTATTATTATTATTATTGTATATATATATATTATGTATTATTATTATTATATTATTATGTATTATGTGTTATTATTATTATTATATTATTATATATTATTATTATATATTATTATTATTACATATTATTATTATTATTATTATATATTATTATATATTATTAATATTATTATTATTATTATTATATATACATTATTATATATCTATTATTATTGTTATATTTATATATTATTATTATTATATTATTATTATTATTATTATATTATATATTATTATTATTAATATTATTATTATTATTATTATTATATATATATTATTATTATTATATATTATTATGTATTATTATTATTATATGTATTATTATTATTATTATTGTACTATTATATATTACTACATATATATTATTATTATTATTATATATTAATATTATTATTATTATTATATGTATTATTAGTATTATTATTATTATATATATATTATATAATATTATTATTATTATATATTATTAATATTACATATATGTATTATATTATTATTATTATTATGTATTATTATTATTACTTAATATATATATTATTATTATTATTAATATTATTATTATATAATATTATATTATTATATATATATTATATTATTATTATTAATATTGTTATTATTAATATTATTATTATTATTATTATTATATTAGTATTATTATTAATATTATATTATTAATATTACTATTATGTACATTATTATTATTATTATGTCATTATTATTATTATTATACATATTATTATTATTATTATTATTGTGTATATAATATTATATTATTATTATTATTATTATTATTATTATATTATATATATATTATTATATATTATTATTAT
>JASCZW010012630.1:20000-27900 GCA_034211315.2 Aedes japonicus
TGCAGTCGATATAAATGATATAAATTTGTAGCCGACTCATAAAAATGCACAAAATGTACATTTTCACGATTATGTAGCTACATCGTGGCGGAATGTCCTCCTCCCCTCCCCTTCCTATCGCGCCTTTTGTTATGCGGCGACTTTCCGATCCGATCCGATCCGATCCGAAGGCCGGAGGAATGTGCGACCTCGCACCAATCCGAAGAGTGTTATATAAAACTCTACACGGCTGACAGCGAGCACTGAAGAAGCGGCAGCACGAACAACAACAAAAAACGCAGCAAAATGCGGACGCGCGAAAAGATCCTGGCGCGCCGATAAGTGCTCGAAACAAACGGTTGCACCAATTGAAAACTGATATCTGGCTGGCAATCGAAGGGCAATAAATATCTCACGATTGCTTTTCCTTCTCGCCAGGTTGCTGCCGATGGTGTTTCGGACCGCTGTTGAAACCCCGGACCGGGCCGCAGTTTTTGAAACTGAATGGCAGGCACACGCGGTTTTTCCGCTCGATGCCGGGGTTCGGCTGGTCAGTGATCGCCCTGGATCGGCCTGGTCTGATCGGGACCAAGCGAGGAATGGTTTGTTCGGACGAACGTACATTGTCGCTTCGCGCTTTGGAATTCCTGTCCTGGAAAACAATTAAGGCCTTACTGTTAATTATCAGCCCAGGGTCAGAAGATGGACGGACAGTTTAAAATTCCGAGACTGATGCCACAATGTGTCTCACACAGCTATCAACTCTCAAGTTGCGAAATTGCATGTTGCAATGTAGAATGATATACCACGTCAAAAATGTCTCTATCCCGAATGATTTTGAAGACCAGAACGGCGGGAATCTGACACGTCTGCTCAAGCTCGATCCGAATGAACGTGCTCTTACTGGAATTTAAATTGTATTCAGACGCGAACTCATCATTTATTTTGGGTAGGCAACTTAAAGCGACTTCTCGTCTTACAGCGCTCGATTTTCAGTTCGGCTTGCAATGCCTTTTTATAAACGATGCAATAACGATTGTACGTCAGTTTGATACGTCGTTTTGAATAAGTTGTCGAGAGTTGTCTAATAACGTGTGAACTGTTTGTCTTGGTAATGCGTTGAGTAAGACAACATGCCAAAAAGGACCCAATATACACTGTTTGGCAGCTGATAACGCTGAGCTTGTGAGATGTTATCTAGTGAAAAAGTGTTTATCGGCAGTCTAGATTCTGTGCGCTGCCGCGCCGCATGCTGCGCCGCTACCGCAACTGTACCGGGCAACTTGAGACGCGCCGATGAAATTTTTCAAATTTTTAGCCCTTTATAAATCTTTTGTTTTACTACTGATTACAAATGATGACATCTCGATGCGATGTGCCATCCAGAGCAAGGTAACTCTAATATCTCAGGTGGTCTTTTTCTTCATAGTTGGTCGGGAAAACGGGTGGAGTGGGGAGGGTATCAAATGAATTTAACAGTGGGAGCGAAAGAGTTAGGAATACTCAATAGTTTATTACGCACAATATGACAGTTGTTGATTGTGCTTTTGCCTAGGAGTGTTTTAGGGAAAAATTTGCTCGTACATCGTTTTCCTCGAAATAAAATGGTAAACAAACCTTGCAGCCTGACGCTTCGTATACCAATGGCATAGAACACAGGCATGGCAGCGTGAAACTAATCATCTCCTTTACTCGTTTGGTTTGCAATGGAACTGCGAGTTGAGCATCACAGGCACTGTTGCATAGGTGTAAAGGAGACAACTTCAGTACGCCAGACCTGATTTTACTTTATATGGCTGAAATTCTCTTACACGCTATTGAGACTACCTGAGACATTAGAGTCACCTTGATCCAGAGTGTGTGCGTATGAGACCATGATCAGCTTTGTCGTTTCATTCTAGCAACTGCAGTGTACATTTTTGTGTTTAGAACTTTCGGCAATTTCGTGAGTGAGTTTGAATTTGAAAACTTTTATAACTTTTATTTATAATGAAATTGTTTATTTTTTCTTAAGGCCCAAACGTAATGTGGACGGAAACGGAACGGAAACGGCATGTTTGACAGTTGTCGCATGTCGATATGTCCAATTGGAATCAGCTTGGATCTAATCAGTTTTCTATCCGACAAGCAGGGGCCGTAGGCAAAAAGTCGTTCGTTTCGAGATTCAAAATCGGCCCCAGGTTTAGTCAGATTGGGCTCTTTCGCTGCCGTCGCCGTTCCGCTTCCGTTATCACTGCATTTTCCGAATAAAAAAATCTCATAGATTTACATTTGAATGAATTGTAACTATCCAATAGAATCTATAGTATGTACAATTATTGTTATTGTCCACAACGATAGGATGACAATAGGAGTAATTGTTATTACAATAGAATCTAATGTAAACTGAAACATCGACAATAGAAAAGGGGGGTTGTTATATATCTTAACTATAGAAAAAATCATTATTTTCCGAACAAATTTGAACCAACTACTATTGATTGTATTGTTTCACAATTGTTGTAAATCCAAGCATATGGAGTGAATTGTAGATCTATTGTAATGACAATATAATTTTTTCCTCTATCTGATTCATGAACAATAAGATTCATGGTTAGAGATAGACTTTAATGTTATTCTATATTATTGTATTGTAATTGTATGGTTATTTTTATCCGGGTTGAGCCTTAAGAATTTCTTAGGTAAACAAGGTTACGTCAGGTTGCATGGCTATATATACTTTCTTCTTATTCAAAACTCCGATTGTCCTAAAATTAAAAAAAGATTGACGGAATTTCGACGCGGAAAATCAAAATTCGGCTACATTTCAAATGCACTGGGATTGAAATGCAGCGAAAAAACTTTCCGAGGTATGAGCCTACAATAAATTGAGAAATAAACTTAAAAGTGTAGTGAATAAAATGTATCAAATATGGTAGGACAAAGGTAACCTTTAACGAATCGGTAAATTTGCAGAATAGTATTTCATAATTTTGTCAAACATAAAAGGAAATGAATTGTTCCGTTCGGACTACGAGCTAAATCACATGATATAGAGTAGCTTAATATCAATGTTCGTATATCTAGTTTTCACTGGAAATTAATCTGACGTTTCAATTCAAGATTCGCTATATCAAGTGATATACCTCGTAGTCTGAACGGGTCTAAAATAAAAAGAGTTTATTTTCACAACTTGATAGCATTTTGTCAGGCGTGAGAAAGTTCACAAACCATCTATAACGGTCATGATGATTGGACATACCAGGTTTTTGCATTCAAAAGTCGAGACTGTACAAATAAGGGGCGTTTAATAAATTTAATATACATCGTTATTAATATCACCCGCATAATCATAAACCATTCCTGGGCCATTTTCCTTATAATTGACGACTGTTTCCTTTATTGTTACGACATTAATCCTTATAGTTGACAACTATAAATTTACAATCTCCTAAAAAGTTTTTACAATATGTCAGATGGTAAAAGGCCAAATAACAATATGCTGAATAGGTCACCATTAAAAAATGGCAATTTTCACGGACAAACTTTTTGTTGTACTCTATACCAAAATGTTGGTTTGTAGTCCAGACTATAAATAACCTCTCAATGACAATATGGCATACATCAACAATATGTGTTAATGTAGAAGTTGTATGATAAAAATGAAATTAAACTATTCGATAACAGTAACATAAAATGTGATAATTTATCTTACATTTGAAGTATAGTTTTGACTATAAAGCAAATTGTTTTTCGTGATGTGGGAAAACAGTAGCCGAATAAAACCATCGTCGGGAAAACATTGTTTTTGACAAATCAAACAACTAGGTTAACCACTGAATGAATCGGTAGATCAGTGCACAAGTGGATTCTTTTTTACACGTTATTTTAGTAATGTTGTAAAAATATAGAAACTTCGGCATCTTTCACTGCTATTAATTTGAATTTTTTTATAATTGATTTAATTATTGATCTTTAAGGTCCTTTAAAATTTTGAAAAGCAATTTGGTTTTTTTAAATATTTATTTTTTTGGTTTTGAAACTTGTAGATTCTTAACCTTTTTCAATCTTAAAATATTTAGATATTTGTCCTTTTTTTGTTTTTTTTCAGATTTTTAGATAGGGTGAATGGCGGTGTCTTTAATTATTGTCAGGGGGTTTTCTAAAACCGTTTGCGTTCGTACACACTTAGAAAATTTTACAGTATTCGGTAATTTTTTACCGAACTTTCAACAGTTGAACAGTTCGGTAATTCAGATTTACCGGATTTCGGTAAATTTGACAAGTTCCGGTAATTTTACCGGAATACTGTAAAAATTCACCGAAATCCGGTAAAAAATTACCGAATACTGTAATTTTTTCTAAGTGTGTATTTTGCCAGAAGATTCACTAAGTGTAAATAGAAGAATGCTGTCGCCGAGTTTCAAAACTTTTCCTCTAACCTCAGAATTTGGTATTTTTAGATTTCTAAACTTTTACATTTATTTTTATTTTTCAAATTCTTAGATTTTCTCCCTATTTTTAAATATTTTGAAATTTCAAATAACATTATGGATATCCGGACCTTCTTTCAAAATATAAAACTTGGAGTGATCCTAAAGTCTTTAGAGTAGACGAAAAGCAAAAAACAGTTATAAGGGATAAGTATAAGAAAATGTTGCGGCGGTAATTTATGCCCGCGTCGATCCACGCCGCTGCAGCCGCCGCACAGTAGGTCGTAAAAAAAAGTGGGACATGGGTATTTGTGGCGAAACTATAAAGTGTGGTCCATTGATGTCTTCTATAATGTTTCTACATATCTTGAGTACTTTATTTTGTGTTTACAAATTTGATTTGAGGGATGTATACCCTGGATAAAATAAATTAACTTTTTTTATTTCTGGTTCAAATCAACAATCTCCTTATAATTTGTACACTCATTTTGAAGGGTATCAGTTGATAAATGAATTAACGTTACGTTTAGCTGTTAATACCAGCTAACCTGTAATCTACACATCCTAGAAGATAGCTCAAAAAATTTATTAAAACCGACGTAAATCCTTAAAATTAAGAGATAATGATTAGTTGTTATCTACAAAAAAGTGTATTTTTAATATACCTAAAACATTAGAATATTAAAAGGATCACAGCAAGCCGTGCTTTGAAACTGTCGTGTTTTGTTTTTGCTGCGTCGTTTTCGCGAAAAAAATCAAACAATAATTCGTAATTTAACTTTAACTAGCAGTGAAATCATAAAATATCCGCGTGCTTTGGGAAACCTGTAGTGAATACAATCGATTCCCACCCGAAATGTGTAAGTGTCGGTAGTATTTCCACATTTTGTGGTTTTTTGTGCTGCGCCCGCACCCGGAAGAGGAGTTACATCAGCTTAGTTTTGCTTATTAGAGGTAGTATTGAGACATCCGGACATACATTATTAGGTTTGAGCGCTTGTCCGCTTTGTCGCGAGTGAATCGATGATTATTAGCAGTTTTGAAGTTCGATACAGAGTGGCCTCGTAGCGGGCATTTGATTATTGGCAGAGTGTGGAGTGCAAGAAAAGAAGACCAGTGCGTGTAGAAAACGGCCATTTGCTTATCAGAAGCAGCAAACGAAGACAATGCGCATGCGTGCAGGAAAGGCTGCCACATAATTTCAGATGCGTTCACCATGTGGTGTACAGAGTTTTCTTATGCAGGTTACATATATAACGGGCGGTTTGGCCACGTTAATTTTTGCGCTTATTTTGTCGGGAGTGCATGAAATGAATTACGAGGCAACGTCGAGAACTTTTATGTTTACGAATGAACAAGAGAGTGTAACGAAGGAAGCGGCAATTGGTGAGATGTATCTGACTAGAACTGTATAACGTCAACCTTATTTTTAAATAATACCAAATACGTGCCTGGTTTAAAAAATAAATAATGTGAAACACTAAATACGCGTCAATCAAGCATTGCACATACGCTTGATTGAAAGTTTCAGTATGTCACTACTGGAGCGGGGCTTATTGTGTACGAAGATAGCTTCGGAATGCTTGCGTTCTTGAAATGGGCTATTGAGTCGCGGTAGAGCTGTCACCTTCTAATCCCCGGATTTAAGCTTTTGCAACTGTAAACAGCAAATATGAAACAGTTGCAGGAAGATTCTATCCATAATACCGCTGCCAGACAGTGGAAATTAGATTGTAAACGACACACACACACACACACACACACACACACACACACACACACACACACACACACACACACACACACCTAAACATTAGAATATTAAAAAGGGGGAAAATTCAAATAAAATAATTATGATAAAAACGAGTTTTAAGGGGGTGTTGAGTGCGCAACGTCGGCCAGCGAGCCTAGTCCAACCCTGGTTGATTCGACAGCAAACGTCAGCCACACCTACCGACCGGGAGAAGGACCGGCCGTATTGTCACCGAAGAGTGGCGAAGAAGAAAATGGAAAAAAAGAATAACAGTGAACTAGTGCTTTATACTTTATATTGCTGAATAATCATTATTGTAAATTAATCCTATAAATTAGTATCTACTTAAAACTAAATTTGTTGCTAATAAGGTAAGACTTATCTGAAGTGAATTATTTTGAATTAAACATAAACCTCTCTTAAAATAGGATCTACGACAAATTTGAAAATTCTAGGGAACCTAAATTTGTAAGTGTACATTTGTTAACACAAAGGTAAACAGAAAACTTACTTAGCTTAATTAAATACTTATTAAAATACTACTTATGAACTATTAATGCAGGTTCCTACGAAACGATTCGTGCAAGTTAACGGGTAATTTGTTGTGCGATAGCGAAGAGCTACATACAGTAAGTAGTACGGTTCTAAAGTGATTATAACCTAACATGATTTCTTTTGTTGTAGGAATTTGTAATTCTAAACATAGTCTTCACAAATTGAGAAGCCTCTTTATTTTATCGCCAACAGGGGTATTACATTTTTCATTCTTTTTCACTCTACAACTTCGTCCAGTTAAGAAATAGAAAGTTTTTGCCTTCTACAAAGTTCTAATCCTCCTAATCTACAATGTTCTAATACATGGTCATCGATTTGAACCAGAAATAAAGTTAATTTTTTTATCCAGGTGTTTTTATCCAGATGTCCAGGTGTCACCTCTTAAATCAAATTTGTTAACACAAAAATAAAGTACTCAATAAATGTAGATACATTGTAGAAGACATCAATGGGCCACACCTAATAGGTTTCACCACATACACCCATGTCCCACTTTTACCTTCTTACACTAAAAGAAGGGTATTAAGATCGCTTGAAAACTCGACTTTTATCCGAGGCCCAGAGGGCGGAGGTCATATACTGTTTGACTCAGCTCGGCGAATTGAGCACGTGTGTGTGTGTGCGTGTGTGTGTGTGTTAAAAATAATGTCGCATCGGTTTCTCACCCATTTGTGAACCGATTCCAGTTCTGTTGACGGCAATTGAAAGCTACAACATTCCTATAGAACGCTATTGATTTCTTTTTCATTCGGACATTTCGTAAGGAAGATATGCACAAAACAGTACTTGACGGCCTATTATAATACTATTCAAACAGTTTAGTCTGCGATTACATACTGAGCTTTTTGTGTACCGATTTTAGTTTTGTTAGCGCCAGATCAAATTTATAAAATCTTCAAATAACTGGTCCAAATTTCATTATGATTGGTAATCCTTCATAGAGATACGACCAAAACAATACCTGAGAGCACATAATTGTGAGATGAAAATATACTCGTTCCAGTTAAAACCGAACAAGACCACTCGAGTTACTTTCCGCTCCTAGAGCTCTCGCATGGATACGAGAAATCATCTGCTTGACAAACTTCATCAAAGATCGTTACTCCGCGCGCTTGGGAGAATATAAAAAAACAATAAAAGTACGGAAATAATGTTTATTGTGTTTATCAAATGTACAAGTTGGATGTGTAATATTTCGTTT
>JASCZW010012631.1:0-27905 GCA_034211315.2 Aedes japonicus
CATTCCAAGTTACGTGCCGGATGCTACATTTACAACAGACCCTTAGATAACCTCACATCGAAGTTCGTAAGGCATTAAATAATAGCCGCTTGGCTGAACACTGGGACTTGCAAGCTTTAAATTTACATGACCCATGTCTTTGGTGTTATAACAACTTATCACGACAAGTCACAAGTTCAAATTTAATTTCTCGTAATGTAATGTTCGAACATCAAAACTGCAGTCTTAAAATGAAGGAAATTTGGGTTGTATATACTATTCATTATTTTGAACATGACGACAAGTTCAAGCATCTTTAAAATTTTATTTGGTAAAGCCAACGAACGGGTTTGTGTCAGCAGACTTGTATGGAGACTCAGGAACAAAATGAACCCTACAATATAAGATAGAGCTATTTTTAAGCACTACAATCTATGGCCTTAAAAGAGCCTGATCTTTATTTTCTGAAGTTAGATAGATCTATATCTTTAAAAAAAACTGATATCATGAAGCTACATATTTGAATTAACAGTAACAGCATTTGCCTTGCATCGTTTTATAGACCTTAACTAAATTTTTACGTCATGTCATGTATGTAAATATTACGAGTTTTATGGCCTTGTAAATTTAAGAGCTGACGCAAATTTCGGTGTAACTGTCCGCTCTCTTTATGTGAATCCAAGTAGACTCAAATTTACATGATTTTTACAAAGTGCGTAAGCTCAAACTGGTATAAATAATCAAGTTTCATTACTGGCAATCATTGACGTTTTTGTTATCCATTTACATTCAAAAAAAAAAACAGAAAATTCAACAATCCGTTTCATTTATAACTTGCATGGTAGGCTTCCGCAAAATCCTACGACGAAATTCAATCTCGGACAACGCAATCCTCAACACTAAAGTAAAAAAAACCGAAACCAGATACGAAGAACGAGCAACAAAACCAAGCGAAACACTTTTTCTCGAAGGGATTCAAAGATAAGGAATCCTCAGAATTTAACACCCACATTACGCTGGCAAGGCTGTTGCGTGCATAAAAAAAAACTTCTGACAGCAGACGCCATCAGAACCAGCTGAGGCAACCGAACGTACATCGTAAGAAAAAAAAGTACTCAACATTGAGTTTCAAAGTATTCAACGGTGAGTTTTATTAGTAGAGGGTAGTTATAAAATTCTCTTAAGTGGTAATTAACCCATAAGTGGGTTAATAACGGAGGAACTCAATGTTTATTTATTACAATGTTGTAAATGTTTTGTTTATTCAATTTTTGTATTTATATAAGCGAAAAAATAATAATTTTGTACTTTTTACACATATTTTGTCATCAAGCGCGTGAAATTTCCCTTTGTTAGTTTCAAACCAAAGGAGGCGTAAAAAAGAAATTGATTGCAATCTTTCATGCGCCATACAACAATGTTTGCGACATTTCATAAAACAGGCTAGATTTAGGCGTTATCTGGCTTAAATTGACAGGAAATATGATTTTTTACCAAATCTAGAATTCCCTTCATGTGCATTGGGTGACGTAGAAAATTCGATGTTTTTTTTATCTGTGTATGCAATATGCAATGTGCTTTCAATATGTTATTGCATAACTCCAACTATGGGATCAATGTAAGCGAGTTTTGAAAACGCCAGGTTGAAAGTTCGAACCACCGCGTGTCGATGTCGGCAAGTGACCTTCTTTTTCGTGCAACTGTTTGTTGAAAAGTTCATAAGTTTGGGTAAAAATAACCTATATTCAGGTTTTATTTTACAACCGTGTGCCAGTCAGCCTTGTCTTTCGCGTGAAATCTTCGGGACGATGAAAAAAGATCAGGGCATTCTCATATTCGCGTTCATCCACTCGGAAGGGGCAAAGAAAAAAAAAAAGGATAGCCAAAGGTCCCTTGCAAAGCGTGCATTCAAGAGAGAAATTAAAATGAAATATTTTCCTTCGGAACTGGTCTCCGGGTTTTCTCACAGTTTTCTCATGCCTCCAGGCTGCCGCAAATGGCATTCTTTTCTAGTGGAAGCAAAAAGTGGAATTGTTTACTCATTTTTTCCCTGTCCTTAGAATGGTCAAATATGCTTATTGGAAGGATGATGCTATTTACCCGATCCTTTTGGATAGGCTTCTTCCTAAAGATGCGACATCCTGTGATGAATTCTTTTTTCTTCCATTCGTTGGACTTTTCTCAGCAGGCATTTGAGATGTGTGCTCTTTTGGTCAAAGTGACAAATCTCAAGAAGACTACAAAATTGGAGCACCACTTTGTCACAGCCATTTGAAAAGTGAAACGAGAAAATTGTTGCTCTTTAGCCACTACCTAGATGATAAAAAAAAAAGAAGGAATCAATAGAGCTCATTTTATGCGCTTTGGATGCTTTAGTTCCTTCTGTACTCCATTTTATTAAGAGCGGTTGAATCTCACCAAAGGTGAATCATTGTTAAATTTATAATCGTAAAAAAATCTCGGCCTACCGCCGGCTAAATTGCCTGCGTTGAACGTTAAATGAAATAATTTCTGCTTCCCGTCATTCTTCCTTTCAAAAAAATGGCGCAAAAAGGAAAAAAAAAAAGTTGGAATTACTCTTTTCCGAGCTTTTTGAAAGCAATCCTACAATAATCCGAAAGCCGTCTCCTTGAGCTTGATGTGAATTTTCTTCCATCCCATTCAGTGCGAATCCAACCGACACCGCCGACACCGATGATGGCGGCATTCATTGTGGACCGGGCCGGGAAATTGAAATTAAATTTTTAAGAAACCGGAATTCATTATGCTTTCTTTCGTCACCGAAAGCCACGCACAGATCATCGTGCCCACATGTATGTATATAAGACAAGGTGAAGAAAGGGTTTTTGTCCTTGGAAAAGCTTATCGGATTGAATGCGATGAGAAAGTTATTATTTTGTTTATTGTTCCCAAGTGGCACTCTCATTTCAAGTCAATTGATTTCATTTCTCTAATGCCTTGTTCAGACTACAGAGTTAAAACATGTTATAACGGTTGTCAATTAATTTCAACAAGAAATTTGTCATCAAGATAGCCTTATAACATGTTATAACTGCTCAGTCTGGCCAGTGTTTAAGACTCATTTCATACACAATAAAGTTGCTAAAACCGGGTATTTTATTAATAATTAAAATTCTTTCAGTGTAAACTGGAAAAAAGGGGTGAGTGACTAAATGTCGTTTGCAAATGATGTCAAAAGGAGCGAAATCAACAACTATTTACATAAACATTTGAATTTGTTTACCCAAGAAAGATCAAAAGAAAATATAGCAAAAGAGATCTGCCATGACATTTAAAAAAAATAGGAAACAGAACTCCATTAATAAAAATTTGAACAAATGGTACATAATTATGAAAATCACAGAAAAGAACAAATTTGCTTTATTTGTATTGACATGGCTTGCAGTTTGAGGAGTTTGTCGCAGACTTCAGAACGGATCGCTCCAACGTACGTAATCAACGGATACAACAGACGCAAACAGTATAGATCTCTGAAGCCATGGGTCATTCTAAAAATAAATCCCAAGTTTCGGTGAGCGATAAAAGCCTGTCCACGTTATACTTCGGACATCTGAATAATAGCAGCATATCTAATTTACACATAATTCAATAAAACCTATTGTTTATTTCACAACAATAGAGTTATGTGTATGTGTATGTGTATGTATGGTAGCCACCATCCCTTCATGCCCTTGGCTTGGATGCAGCTCCACTTAATAGCAAGATCAAATTGGGCCACCGATCTGAATTCACAATATCGCCGTGTGGGCCAAAAACGGAGGGGTGGACCCGTAAGCAGACACACTCACGCGAAATCCACGGGGAATTATGAATCTCCTTCTAACGAATCCATCCAACCAATCGAATAACCCAATTCGCAATACTTACTAAGCTTTCTACAGGATGGCTTCCCAAGTAACAATTCAAATGCAAATTGGTTTTATTCATGTTTTATGGTAGTTTTATCAAAGCATTATGAAGTTCATTTGGTTTTATCATGGCATTTTTCAAGTTAAGATAGTTTTAATTGATATACAGTTCTTAAGAGTTATTAAAGAACACTTGAAGAAACTTCCATAAAACTACATCATTTATAAGTGTTATTCATCTAACAAGTAATTTTTTAAGATACTTGATCTCCACCGTTTCGCAACTTCCATAAAACCCGGTAATAGTTTTGAAAAAGTTTTATGATATTTTTCTTTGATGACTGTATCTTGGAAATGCTGCCATAAAACGCTCTCCGGACCAAATGATTTAAAATAAGAGCACATACTCTTGAGAAAGAACATTATGTGAAAAATAAACAAGTTGTCACAGTGGACGCCCATAGGTTGCAGAAATTAAAAACGTTCACATTTTCTTTGTTTATGATGTGCCTTCTCACATTGATTATATGGCTATCTTACGAAAGACTTGTTGACCTTAAGCAATTCAAACAAGTTTTATTCAAGCCTAACTCATCTTTTTCAAGAATAGAAAAAATAAAGATGAACTTATCGCGATCCTCAAAAAATCTTGTTAGCCTTGTGCAAAAAATATCAGTTTTATTTACGCTTTATGGCAGTTTTAGATAAAACCATTGCAAAAATGGCGAGTGGGGCTATTCTGGATTCTCTCGGAATTGTAGCCATTTACATATGTATGCAACAAAACTCTCGTTTACCCAATGATGCGAACAAGTTTTGCTGTTTAGATTACATTTTGAAAAAAAAAAATATGGATTGTAAAAACAATTTATTCAAGATCTTACAATTTATCAGCCTTGTCACCTAATTGTTGAATTTCCAAATATTTTTTATTTTTTAAATAAATCAATGTTTTTGCAATTATTCCGTGGCGCATTAAAATTTTATATCTTTTATGTTATAAAACACCAATGAAGTAAACGTCGCATGAACAATTTATCAATTGCAGGCAAAAAACTCATGCATTTATGGTCAATTTTACAATTAATTAAAATACATATCCACTTTGGAAAAGAAACATCATATGTATATCGATTTTTTTTCTTTAATAGCTTCCACTCAAATATACTATTATCAAAAAAAACTCCATTCGACAAAACGAATCCAAAAATGGAATCTTCGAAATATAATTGAGACGTACTGAAAGTCTTGTTAAAGAGGAAAATCATAAAACTATCAAAACTTGTGGTAGTTTTATCATAGTTTTAAGCATGTTTGGAATGTCATCAAAAATATGTACCGATAAAACTATCAAGTTTTAAGTGAACCTTGGAAAACAGTCTTGAGAACCTCCTGTAGTATGGGCCTTTTTGAGCTTATGAGGGTTTTATGGCCGTTTTATCGATGTTATGAAGGATATTTAGTTTTATGCGTGGTTTTATAAAATGAGTCTTGAAAACTTCTTCAAGTGTACCGTAAAATTGAATTTGTTACTTGGGTTGTGAAGAAGTGGCGTCACTCTCCTTGAAACTTTTCGAGTAGAATTCATTGCATTATAATCCATTCGGTAGGATAAAGAAAATGATACTGTTTATTCCTCCTCAGACTCAGGCAGTCAATCAAACCATTGTCCAGTTTCAGCTTGAATGATACCCTGATGCTCCCGCCCAACCAAGTATTTATTATATACTAGCTGATCCCGGTGCGAGCGTTGCTACGCCTGCAACTAAATGAATGAACATTACATAGAACTGACGCATTTTTTTAAGGAGCTGCTCTTGAGTAATAAGGAGTTCAAACTTCTATCAGAACATTCTTCTTACCCAGACAATACACAGTTTGTGGCTTAGTTACCTGGATAATTCTCAGATTTGGTTGAAATTTGTGTTTGAATTCACCATAGAAACATTTCTTGCATTCAAAAAACCCCGCATACCATTTTTGATTCCATTTGTTTGATTAATTCTCAAGCTATGCAGAAATATCTGCATACATATTTTCACTCCGATCGGTCAGACAGACAGTCAGACAGAAATCCATTTTAATATAAATAAAAATCCTGTTTCTAATACCCCCACATGCCAAATGTGGTTTCATTTACTTGAATAGTTCTCGAGTTATGCAGATAATTGGGTTTCATTTGTATGAGAGCCCCCCCCCCCTTTCAGAGGACAGAGTGGTCTTAAACCACCATAGGAATATGTCTCTCCTTCAAAAAATTCCACATGCCAAATTTGATTCCATTTGCTTTATTAGTTCTCGAGTTATGGAGAAATTTGTGTTTCATTTGTTTGAGAGCCCCCCCCCCCCCTCTTCAGAAGGCGGAAGAGTTTCAATGACCATAAAAACATTTCTCTCCTTCAGAAACCTCCATATGCCAAATTTGGTTCCATTTGCTGGATTAGTTCTCGAGTTATGCAAAAAAATGTGTTTCATTTATATGGTAGATCCCTCCCTCCACTTTCAGAAGGCGGAGGGGTCTCAAATCATCATAGAAACATTTCTCTCCTTCAAAAACCTCCATATGCCAAATTTGGTTCCATTTTCTTGATTAGTTCTCAAGTTTTGCATAAATTTGTGTTTCATTTGTATGGGAGCCCCCTCCCCTTCAGAAAAGGGAGGGGTCTCAAATTAGCATTGAAACAGTATTCATCTACAAAAACCTCCACATGCCAGATTTGGTTCAATTTGCTTGATTACTTCTCGAGTTATACAGAATATTGTATTTCATTTATATAGGAGCCCCCCCTTTCAGGGCGAAGAGGAATCTGAAACCATCAAAGAAACCTTTCTTGCCTTTGGAACCTCACACATGTCAAATGTGGTTTCTTTTGCTTGGGGTCTCAAACCACCGTAGAAACATTTCTTGCCTACAAAACCTCCACATGCCATATTTGGTTCCATTTGTTTGATTAGTTCTTGAGTTATGCAGAAAATAGTTTTTCATTTGCATGGGAGCCCCCCTTTCTAAAGGCGGGAGGGGTGTCGAACTATAATAAGATCCTTTCCCGGACCCAAAAACCCCTGCATACAAATTTGCATAGCGGTAGGGATAGTTTTCATGTTTGGTTTAAATTTTTGTTTCGTTTGTATAGTAGCCATCCTTTTCAGAGTGAGGAAAGGTCTTAAATTACCACAAAAACATTTCTTGCCTTCAAAAACTCACCCATACCAATTTTGGTTCCATTTACTTGATTAGTTCTCGAGTTATGCAGGAATTTGTTTTTCATTTGCATGGGATCCCACCCTTTCTAGAAGCGGGAGGGCTCTCGAACTATCATAAGATGCTTTCCCGGACCCAAAAACCACTGAATACAAATTTGCAAAGCAGTAGATATAGTTCTCATGTTTGGTTGAAATTTGTTTCATTTGTATGAGAGCCCCCTTTTTAGAGGGAGGAGGGGCTTTGAACCACCATAAAAGCATTTCATGCCTTAAAAAACTCGTCCATTTCAAATTTGGTTCCATTTGCTTGATTATTTCTCGAGTTTTGCCGAAATTTGGGTTCTATTTGTTTGAGAGCACCCCCTCCCCCCTTCCTCCTCATATGACGGAAGAGTCTCAAATCACCATAGAAACATTTCCCTCCTTCAAAAACTTCCACATGCGAAATTTGGTTCCATTTCTCTTATTAGTTCTCGAGTTATGCAAGGATTTGCGTTTCATTTGAATAGGTTCCCCCCTTTCAGAGAGGGGAGGGGTCTCAAATCAACAAAAACAATTTTTTGTCTTCAAAAACCACCACATAGTAAATATGGTTCCATTTGCTTGATTAGTTCTCGAGTCATGCAGAATAGTGTATTTCGTTTGTATCGGAGCCCTCCCCGCCCCCCTTTAGGATGGGAAGGGGTCTCAAACCAACATAGAAACATTTTTTGTCTTAAAAAACCACCACATGCTAAATTTCGTTCCGTTTGCTTGATTAGTTCTCGAGTTGTGTAGAAATTTGTCTTTTAATTGTATGGGAGCCCCCCTTTTATGACGGGGAGGGTTCTCAAGCTACCATAAAAACCTGTTTTGCCTTCAAAAACTCACACATGCTAAATTTGGTTTCTTTTGCTTGATTAGTTCTCGAGTTGTGTAGAAATTTGTGTTTCATTTGTATGGGAGCCCCCCTTTCCAGTAAAGGGAGGGGTCTCAAACCATCATAAGATTATTCTCCGGTCCCAAAAATCGATGCATACAAAATTTCACGCCGATCGGTCCTTCCGCTCGCGAGTTAAATCGTGACAAAGGAAACCCCAACTCATTTTTATTATATAGATAATGTAAATAATAGGTCATAATATGCAATTTATGTTGTATGTAATAGGAAAATGAAATATACTAGAATATTCAATTAATGTGTCATAGTTGAAATTCGTCATCCTGTAATTTAAAAAAAAATATTATGAAATATTTCACAACAATAGAGTTATATCTACAAAAGAAACAGTTGATTGAGATGTTTATCTTTCTCTCTATAAAATTCTCGAACATTCTGTAATACACACGCCATCAGGTTCCGAACGCCCGCCGTAACAATTCTCCATCTTCTCTTGAAATCATCGGTACCATTTGCTTTCTTCTTTAAGTTTCGAAGAGTTTCCGCTTCACAAGAGCCCAGTAATTCTCTATTGCGCAAAGTTCTGGACATTTTGGTGGATTGGCTGTTTTTGGCACGTGTTTGACCTCTTGTACCTTATACCATTCCAGGACCGATTTCGCATAGTGTCAAGAGGCCAAATCAGACTAAAACAGAGCTGAAGAGTCGTGGTTTCTGATAAACGGTAGGAACAGCTTTTACAGATATTCCTTCTCGTACACATCCTTATTGATAGTGCCGGTTGAGACGAGACTTCAAGATTTGCGACCACAACTACATATGGCCTGCCAAAGCAAATAATCTTTCGGAAATTTGAACAACTTTTTCGTCGTGATATGCTTGGCAACGGCGTTCCTTTGCATTGAAAAACCAGACCCGAAAGCTGTTGAAAGTCTTTGGGTGCGCGTGTTTCGCTTTCCATTATGAAACAAGAAAATGTTTTCAAAAAAATTGGTATAAAGCTCCGTAACACAACTTTTTTGCAGTGAAATTTTGCTTGTCATTTCAGTTGGGCACCTTGTGCAATTTTTACGCCTTCAGTCCTTGCCTCTGCTTTACGTTTTATATGTTTGACTTCCCTAATTTGCGAGCCACATTTCGCACAGAAAGATATAGATTTTTCTCAACAATGGCTACCACCTTCTTGTTAATTTATCCGGAGCATACTTTTCGATTTGTTCCACTTCCAACCTACCGATCCACAGTCAAGCGCTGGCAGGGATGCCAGATATTTTTTTCAAAACTCTGTGATAAAAATTTGAAATGTCTGGGAATGTCTATAAATGTCTGTAATTTTTTTTTACAAAATTAGTCTTCTTTCAACAAGAAGACGTAATAAGAAAGCTTGAGTTATGTCATTTTCGCTATTTGTGTGATTATGTAAACGCTTCTGCATTTTATTCTTGGATTGTATGGACTTGGATTCTATGCTTTCTCCTGAACTTCAGACAAAATTCCTCATGAACTTCCTGGCAGTCACTTCCTATTTTCTTCGAAATTCACATTTAAGAACCCAACCTCACCCTTCAGAAACATTTGGAAAGTTTTTTCCTGAAGATAGTTACTTTCTAAACTTCTGAAAAGTCCCATCCTGAACTATGAGGAAAATTTCCGCAAAACTTTGTGTAATTACTCTCCAAAATATCTTGGAAAATCTTCTTAAAGTTGTAAAAAGTTTCTTCCTGAACTTGTGACAAGTTCTTTTCTGAACTGAGAAGTTCCTGCTTAAACTACTAGAAAGCTCCCCATCAGGAAGAAACTACCCACTTTTGAGTAGTTCCTTCCTGGTTTAATCAAAAGTATCTACCTGAACATCTGGGATTTTCCGAGTTTCGCGAAGTTCTCATTCTGAAATGCTGGAATGTTCAATTCGAAACTCCAGGGACGCTCTGTAGCACTTCTGAGCAGTTACAACTAAACTTTTGGTCTCTTCGGAACTTCTGAGAAGTCCTCTTATGTACTTTTGAAGAGTTCTTTACTGAATTTTTGAAAAAAAAAAAACGTTCTGGTAAATTTCTTTTTGAAATTCGGGGGAGTTTTTTCTTAAGCTTATTCTTTCCAAACTTCTGATTGGTCCCAACCTGAACTGCGAGGAATTTTTTATTGAAACTTTGGGAAAGCCGTCTCCGAAATTTGTAGGAAAAATCCTTTAAATTTATTCTTGAAGTTACTTCCTAGACTTCTGAACTTTTGGGAAGTTTTCTCCATAAATCTGAGGAAGTTTGTTCCGAAACTATTGGAAAATTCGTGCTCAAATTAGAGAGAATAACCCCCAATGCTCCTGGAAAGATTAATTCTGTTCTCTCTAAAGAATTTTGAGAAATCTTTATTTTGGATTTTGAAATGTTCTCCTCTGAACTTTGCAAAATCTGCCTAGCACTTCCTGAGGAATGTTTTTCCTGATATTTTGAGAAATTAAAGGTAGTGACCTTCCTGGTTAGTTCCCGTCTAAAATTTGGGGAAGTTTTTTTTCTGAACTTCTTAAATGTTCAATCTTGATTTTCTGGGAAGAACCTCAAAACCTTTGAGAAGTTCCTAATATCAGAGAAGTCCTCTTCCCTTAACTTCGTCCTGAAGCTCTGATAAGTCCTCTCCTGGTTCTTGGGAAAGTTCAGCCCTGAAATCTGGTAAGTATGATCTTAAACTTCAGCAAATGTTCGGTCCTGAATTTTTGAAGCTTCTTCTTGCTTGGACTGCTTGCTCCCAATAATTCTGAGAAGTCTACCTGACCATCGGAAAAGTTTTTTGTTTTGAGGAAGTCTCTTCCTCGGGAATTATTTTCTCGAAGCTCTGGGAAGTCGTCTTCTAAACTTTCCAGGATGTACCCTAAATTGGGGATCTTTTCTTTCTATACTTTTAGGAATTTAGAACTAATTCAGGAATATATTTCTAAATTTCTAGCACATATATACTGAAATGATGCATTTAGTAGTACTTTGGAAAATTCAGAGCTTTAAGATTAATTTCAATAGCTTAGAACTTTTACTGGTGTTCTGTTTCCCGAGTGGCAACCGACTGGGCTTTAGAGCAAATACTCAGCAACGCCTTTTAACGGTAAGTTTGTCAAGTATAATTTGTATTGTTGTGAACCTTGATTTTCGTTGTGACCTAATGGCAAAGGACCAATATTAGGGACTCCATGTTACCATCGGAAAGGGCCTATACGATACTTATCTGCAGCCCATTGTGTCTCCAAGTGGCCCACCGCTTTCGTTTCTTCAAGGATTTCTACTTTAAATGATACCTACGATATTTAAAAAAAAAACATCAACAAAGCTTCTTATGAATCTACGATACTGTTCAGATCCATGTAAATTTTAAATCCGAACTTCAGATATACCTTTTATTTGAAATTTAAAAAAAAATTTCAAATGTCTGTAAAAGTCTGCAGCACAGATAAAATGTCTGCTAAATGTCTGCATCGTTGGAAAAGTCTGCAACAAAAATGAAAAGTCTGCAAATTTACAGACATGTCTGTGAATATGGCATCCCTGAGCGCTGGTCAAATGATTTCCTAACAAAAAAAAAACGGTACTTTAGGTAGTATTAGTTTCCTGGTAAGATCGCGTGCCGATGAAGTCGGACTTCGCTGCCGTTCGTACAAAATGCGTTTGGGCACTTCTAATCGATTCGATGTTAAATGGCATGTAACAGGATTGTTAACATGTTGTACCAAGAAATAAAGTGGAGAGTTTCAGCTGTCATATAAATGAAACGTATCAGTGATTCTTGAAATTACTCAAAATCTACACTTAAAGAAAAGTTTCCGAAATTTAACGTCGACAGGCTTCAAGATATGTTCCTTGGACCACAAAAAAAAAAAGTTTGCATTAATTAGGACTTGGGTTTGGTGGTGGATTTGTTAACCCATAATGCACCACAAAAAGGTGATCTACCAGCGATACGGGTTCAGTGTTAGGGTTAGCCGGTTACTTTTTGAGGTTTGGGAAATGGATTTTTCTTAGTTGGATATCGTTTGTGTTGTAAGACGCTTGAATTCGGACGAGTGGCACTTACCTGGGACGGCGTATGCTCGAGTGCGGTAAGCAGGAGGCTTGAATCCCTTTCGATTTCAGATCCAGTTTCTTCTAGCTTTGAGACCTGGTTAGGATTGGCTCGCTTCTTCTCCTTCTAGCTGGAATTCTTCTTTTAAATTTTTTTGATTGCAGAAGTCAGCTTGGCGAATGTTTCCGTCAGTTGTTCGTTGAGCTTGTCCTTTTCCTTCATTTGCTATATTTCATCCGGAGATTCATGAGCAGTTACAAGGCGTTGCTGAACCTGATTGAGAGCAGCATGGATCACCACCAGCCTTCATCTGTTTCACTGCCTCTTGATCTTGGTGGATCGCAGTCTCGTCAGCTCCTTCTCCAGTTGGACGTTAGATTGATTTCCCGACGTTGAAGAATAGAGCTTCTTCTCAGAATCAGCTGCTTGCCGTTGATCTACCGTCTGCCGCTGTGAGGCGAACTTCGCGAATATAGGGAAGAGAATCTCCTTCCAAGAGCAAGTTCACACACAGCTCTAGAATTGACATTCAACTCGATTGACAGAATAAACCCAATAGATGAGGCCGTAGAGACCGCCCTCGTCGCGCGAAATGTTTACAATAGTAAGAAAGCAGTCCCATGTTCCCTATCTACATCGTTTCACGTTGGTGCCCCGATGGTCCCTCCCTTTCGTCGTTATATGTTGTTCATTTACAATATAATACATTTTGTCGTGATTATTTGATTGCTCCGATGTTTCGCCGTCCGAAAGCGAAATGTAAACGCACTTGCGTGCCTATAATCTATTGGCACCGCCCTATCGAGAAAAATGTCCTTGCACACGCGTGATCCTAAAAAGAGGATGAAATCGATGAGAAAATTCGGAGAAAACACTCTGGATGAAGCGCGACTGAAATTGACGCCCACTTGCTCGCGAATGATACTGATGATGATGGTTGAATTTTTGTTGTGGGACTTTAACCTTTTGGTCATTCGTCCCATGATGGTTGGTCGGACGATACCACATGTTTTATAGTCACTAGGAAGGCTAATGAGGTAGTGGACGCCAATTAGAGTGTGGCGCAAATATGTTGTGATTTTCGACCAATCTCCTTGTTCTCTTTAAACACTTTTGAATTAGTTCAAACTAATGTTTTGAATAAGGTTTACAATAGAGATGAAGCGTAAATGTTTTACCTTTCGAACGATGTACTCATAGTTCAATTTTTGTTGGTCAGAGAGTAGATATTATTGTTCAAAATCTCCACTCGAAACGTAACAAGAATTTTTCGATTTTCCCTCGTCGAAACGTCACATCTTCTTATTGGCAACGGTAGCAGATAGCGATAAAATCTGTAGCTGGTTGATGTCGTCGCCGCTGAGGGTCAAAACCAGGGGACCCACTCCTCGGGCTCGCCGTTATCACTACGACGGCACACTAAAAGCCACTGTCTTCTTCAAAATACTGCAAAATGCAGTCACAAGGAAAATTTAAAAAAGCCTTTTAGCACTGATTAAACTTCTTTCTATGTTTGCTTCACGCACCGGTGCAAAAAAAAACTGCACCGCAAAAAACTTTAGCTTTCTCACATGCTCGGAAATGCTTACAAAGCAAACTACATGAAACCAATCGCACTTGGGTTGAAACACGTCTGTTCGCGTAAAGCGCTACCACGCGAATGGATGAAGTGCCCTTATGTATCGTTCAATGCTTCAAATGAGACTTGCCTTACTTACATTTGAAATCTGCGATAGGAAAACATATATACTACCGCCCATTGTAGCACGGAAAGTAAGTCCGACAGCAATAGCTCTCCTCTCTGTCAGAATCAGGCTTTAATAACCACTGATTATCCTAATCATGCCATTTTATGAAGGGCCAAGCACAGGGTGGGTGGATCGATAGGCAACATCACTCATACGAATCTACAGGGATGTAAAGAATCTCCTTCCAGCAACAAGATTGAACAAATGGTCATAAAAGCGATGTATCTAGCATAAAGGTGCCCCAAAAGACGGGGAGAAAAGCCGGCTTCTATTCACAAACAGTTAGCAATGAGGAGTTGGAATTCCCACTCTCCCCATCCAGAGTGCTTTTATCGGGTGCCCTGGTGGTCTCTTCCGTTCTCATGAGTGATTAAAAAAGAAGTGTATATAATTATGTAAATGAAAAATACTACAATCATACGTATCTTTTACATATAATCTCCATCCAGTGGATCCTGTAATGCAAGAAATGTTGTAAAGTGTTGAAGTGTAGATTTCTGTGGTGGTTTGCTCATAAGCTCGTTTTCTTTCATTTTCAGCGTTTCACCAAAATCGGTGTGTTTTGAAAATGGTTTGTGGAATCTATTGAAATTTCACAAAACTAACATTAATACGTACTGTAGCCATAGTCACTGTTTTCTGCTTGAAAGTGATTCAATAACAACAATCTGCTTTTATTTTTGCTGGCCTAAGAGGATATATGTCCCATACCTTAGGCTTATGTGCAGCGGGCGGTTACATTAGTCATTGTTACTCATAAAGTAATTGAGCTACAAAAGGCATTAAACTAGTTATTTGCTTGCAAAGATATGCTTAATAAGACGCTTGTTGTTTTCAACTACGATAAACTAAACTACTAACTTTATTAAGTTTTTATTCCTGATTTTCTGGTTTAAGGCAATGCCAGCTATTTTCATTCTACCCTACATGAAAAATGTCTAATCAAACTTAAATTAAACTGCTTTAAAACATTTAAATTATTTTCACGTATAATTTATCAGCCATTCAATAATGAAAACATTTTTATTCAATCTTAACATATTTTGTTGCTGTGGTTTGTGTCAACATGAGACAGATGAAAAATATACATTCGAATGTTATAAATTTCCATTGAACATAGGAGAAAATGTGTCCCTTACATTGGGTCTACGGTTTTCTTGTTAAATCAATGTTATTTTATCTTTGAACAAAATTAGTTTACAACGTATGACTATTGTCTGTAAATCTAGGCTCCATAACTAGGTTTATCGGCAGTCGAGTTATTAGTACGAGTACGACTAGTCGAGTTATTAGTACGAGACACTGAAGAAGTCTGCACATTGTAGACGAAATACGCGTATCTGTCGGAGATAAGCAAAGGTAGTTGGAATTAAATGGAGATTACTAATTTTTCTTCTAAATTATAGTTACAAGTATTCCACTTAACAGCTCAAACCCTCTAGGAGTCATTTAATGGACATACATGGAATACTAGATGCCATAAATAGAAGGGATATTTCGAGTTAATTTAAGCCAGATATCGCCAACAAAAGGTTTTTTGTATGAAAATGTGAAGGTCATGATACGATAGAAATAAGATGATGTTGTAAAGAAATAAGGAGTGTATCGAACATAAGCTATCCACAAACATTCTTTCAAATTATGTTGAAAACCGATATTTTATTCATACAAAAAATTGATCCTCTATTGTACGAGGTTGAACTTGAACATAATGAAGACCGGATGAAATTTACGTTATTCCTTCGCGAATTTTCGAACTTTGGATCGAATGCTCTTCATCAAGTTCCGGACAAGTGTTGCATTGCAGTCTTCTTGAAGACCCTCTTCACGATTGCCCAGTAACGTTCGATGGGTCGAAGCTGAGGGCAATTTGGTGGATAGATATTTTTCTCAACGAAATCTATACCCTTTTCCGCAAGCCAATTGAGAGTGGTTTTGGCATAGTGAGCCGACGCTAAATCCGGCCAAAACAGTGGAGGTGTACTATGCTTCTTAAATAAAGGCAACAATCTCTTCTGGAGACACTCAGATCGATAGATTTCCGCAATTATAGTTCCGGTAGTGTAAAAAATGGTTGACTTCAAACCACTAGAACATATTGCTTGCTATACCAGTACCTTTCGACCGAATTTCTCCACTTGAATCGACCTGTTCGCACCGCTCACATCCTCCCCAACGACGGCAGTAAAGTATTGTGGACCTGAAAGGGTTTTTGAGTCCTCCTTTACATAGGTCTCATCGTCCATCAAAACGCATGCATCCGGACGCTGCAAAAGACGCGAATACAATTTCCGGGCCCTTGTTGCTGCTCGCTTCTTCTGTTCTGCACTTTGTTTCGAGATTTTCTGCATCTTGTAGGTCTTCAGGTGGTTTCGCCTCTTGATACGCTGGATCATTCCGACACTCGTTCCTGCTTTTTTGGCCAAATCACGTATTGACATTGAGTTGTTCTTCATGATTAGAGATACCACTTTCTGCTCCAGTTTCGGGTTGGAAGAGCCGGGTTTTCTGCCTCTTCCTGGTAGCTCATCCAAAGAATAGTGTTCCCCAAACGTATTAATGATGGTTTTAACACTCGCATGATGAATTCCAAACCGCTTCGCCAATTTTCGCATAGTAAAACCCTTCTCACTTAGCCATGTGTCCAGAACCATAATTTTCACTTCCTTTTCAATACGCGACATTTTGAAAACGCAGAATTTGAACCGCACAAACAAGTAAACAAAAGAAAGCTGACAGTCAAACGCACAGCATGCAGTGTTCCGAACATAAAAAACCATCACAAATACATGCGTACAACGCCAATGTATGTGGATAGCTTATATTCGATACACTCCTTACTAAATAGTGAACATATACAAATTAAATGCAGCTATTTGTCTTGAAACTCAAAAATGGCGAAAATTGCAACGTGACAACGTGGCCGCCAAGCAAAACAGCAAGAAATTTAAGAAAACAATTATGCAAAATATATTTGATATGAGTATGATCACTGCTCAACGGAAACTTAATAAATCCAAATAAAAAAATAAAACAAGACAGGAAATTCTCCGATAATTTTTGTTTCCTACGGCGCCCATAAATTATTCTTTATGCCTGTGAAACAGAAAATGTAGGATCATAAACAATGTTAGTTTTTAAATTAATTATTTTAAACGAAAAAGTTTACTCTAAAAACCTAAATTATAAGAAATCACCTTATTTTTGAATTATATTGAGCATTCTAATGTTGACGCATAGTCAGTGTCCTGTTCGATTGCTGGAATCAAAAATTGGAAATAGATCGTGAAATGCCTGAGTTACTATCGTTCAAAATCTAAACAATTTTCGTTACTCTTCAACTTTAGGCCCTCTCAACTTGTTCCCTAATATTGAAACACAGGCAATTTTCAGTCTGGATTTATTCTTGGTCACAATCTAACCATTAATAAGGAATGAGAATCTGCTAAATCAGCAAAACTCCTGCTGAAGAAACAAACCACTTATTTGGCCATCAATCAAAGCAGCGAACCAACCAGCCGTGAAAAACAGCCATGTATGACACATTCCTACCGCAAGCAACGTCTCGATGTGACAAATAGGCCCAAACGAGTTATCGTTCCGCTTCGTTTTCGGTCATTCACGTGTGAAAGTGAGACACACCTCATTAATTTTGCTCAATTTCCCGCTTGGTCTTACCCTCTCGTGCCCACAGGCGTCAATGACCGGCGGCCAGCGTTTCATCATGTGGAAAAATTGCTGACAGTTTTCTGCCTTCTTCTAATGCGAAGAATACGATCATATTGGTTGTTTCACCCGAAAATTCCTTCACGACTCACGTTCCATTTTTTTTCGGCTTCTTCTGAGCCTTCGGGGGGAGGGTTCACCCACACCCCCCGCCGGAATATGTTTGCTTTGCGCTCGTGTTGTTTTCGCCTTCGACTTACGGAGCCTTATCGGTACGGTGGATATCTTTTAAGGCTGCTGGGACGTACATTATCCGCCTGGGCGTCGTCTCAAGAACACCACCCACTGGATGGAATAAAAAATACAAGAGTAATAAGAAGAAGAATACCTTTGTGTTTGCTTATGTTTATTCGATTGATAAATAAATTATCCAGATAAACACGACCGAACGACAACAGCCGGTCTGCCTACACAGGGTTGACTTATTATGAAAATAAATGCCCGAACTTTGAATCGTTTTGTATGATGTAGCTTTCATTTTCGGGCCAGCAGCAAGTGGTTATCACTTGAGCACGAGGACAACTGAAGTGGAAATAATTGGCAGTTTTGGGCCGATGGGGTTTGCGAGAAAAAAAGGCTTATTTCGGTTTGATTGGCTGGTGTGATAACTGGTTAAGTTGTTGTGGGTATTTTATTTTTTATTTGAAGAGGATAGGGTGGTAGAATTTTAATGTGATTGCCTAGTTTAGTTATGCTTATCTTGGTGCTACACGGAAAAAAATCCGTGCCCAGATTCGCGAACTGCATTCATTAATAAGAGAACAAGCAAAAATAAACTGTGAACTGAACAACGTTTAATGGGAAAAAATCCGAAAGCGTGAACTAGTTCACGGTGCGTTTTCATTTTCGGGAATGCTTTTTTTTTCTGTGTAACAGGACGAGTAATTTTCGCATCATAGCACTATTTCGACAAAAATCGATAACTCGAAAACCTTAATGGTTTTAGATATAGACTTCGATATATGATGTCTTCGGAAGATTTAATTTAAACAATAAGATCTATCTCTAGGTTTAGGTGGTGACTAGAGTGGTCTTGAACATAAACATTAGGCTGATGCAAAATTCGAAATATTTGCTCCCCTAAGCTTAATCAACGCCAATTTGGGTCCTGATAGTCCCCAAAAAATTTTAACACATTTGGTTTTAATTTGGCTTTGCACACGCTATTCAAAGTTTGTATGGGAATTAGTATGCAGAATCTCAAACTTACATTTCCAGATCCCTAACATCTTGATATTATGTCCTTAAACCAAATCTTATAAAGATTCATATAGTGAAAGTTGCCAACTATCAAAATGCCGAAGATACCTGACATGTAAAATTTATACAAAAATAGTTATTCAACAAATATAATAATAAGAAATAAAAATATGTAATGTACATAAAATATATATATATATATATATATAAATATATATAAATATATATAATAATATAAATCAAATAAAATACATAAAATATATAAATATAAAATATAAAAAAACATATAAATAATAAGAAAACAAAAATAAGAATAAAACATCATACCTAAAGTGTGTATTTTATGTTTTATTGAATAACTAGTTTTGTATAAAATTTACATGTCAGGCATCTTCGGCATTTTGATAGTTGACAACTTTCACTATATGAATCTTTATAAGATTTGGTTTAAGGACATAATATCAAGATGTTAGGGATCTGGAAATGTAAATTTGAGATTCTTCATACTAATTCCCATACAAACTTTGAATAGCGTGTGCAAAGCCAAATTAAAACCAAATGTGTTAAAATTTGTTGGGGACTATCAGGACCCAAATTGGCGTCGATTAAGCTTAGGGGAGCAAATATTTCGAATTTTGCATCAGCCTAATAAACATATAAATAAATTTAATTTTTAACTCTTATGATTAAAGGGCGAACACGAAATTATTGCGACTCCGAAAATGTCATGCCAATTTTCTTATAATGTTTAGAATCAAACCAAAATTTTAGGTTAGTTTTATACATATATTTACTTCAAAAATCAAAAGAAAAGTTAATCGATGGAGCCTTGAGTGTAAAATTGACCGCATTTTCGCTTGATGCCCTCCATCAAAGTCTTTACAGTGTCATCCGGTACCAGTTTCTCAGTTTTTTTTTCCATTTTCTTTACATGTCTTTCTCGTCTTTGACTGTCTTCTTGCTCTTCCGAAGTTCCCGCTTCATCATTGCCCAGTACTGCTCCACCGGGCGCAGCTCCGGACAGTTTGGCGGATTCATGTCCTTTGGAACAAAATGGACAGAATTGGCCTCATACCACTCCAGGACACTTTTAGAATAGTGGCATGATGCCAAATCTGGCCAAAATAGCGGAGCTTCGTCGTGCTGCTGCAAGAACGGCAAAAGGCGCTTCTTGAGGCACTCAGATTTGTAGATCTCGCCATTTACTGTGCCCTTTGTCACGAAAGGCTCACTCCTCAGTCCGCAAGAGCAGAACTTCGACATTTTCTTCTTCTTAAATTTGTCGTCCACATAGAACTTGCTCTTGCCGGTGAAAAACTCCAACCCCGGAATTTGCTTAAAATCGGCTTTTATATACGTTTCGTCGTCCATCACACAGCAGCCATATTTTGTCAGCATCTTCTCGTAGAGCTTCCGTGCCCGAGTATTAGCCGTCGATTGTTGCCACTCATCGTGGTTTGGGAAGTTCTGTACCTTGTATGTATGTAGTCCAGCTCTCTTCTTTGCATTCTGGACGTAGCTCTGCGATATGCCGATCTTTTTAGCCAAATCACGGCTTGAGACGTTGGGATTTGCTTTAATCATCCGCTTCACCTTTCCCTCCGTCTTTTTGTTCTCCTGTCCCGGTTTTCTTCCAGCTCCTTTGCCGTGGTTCAACGTCAACCGCTCCTGGAACCGCTGCAACACTCTGGAGACGGTTGAATGGTGAATGTTCAACATTTTTCCCAACTGCCGGTGCGACAGGTCAGGAAATTCCAGGTGTTTGGAAAGAATTTGTTCTCTCGACTCACGTTGGTTCACCTTCATTTTCGTTGAATCGAAAAACACGACTTCGAGTTTGACAGCATGTAAACAATACACATCAGTGAGAAAGTGTGCAAAATTTGGTTGATTTTTACCCAATGGTAAAAAAGTTATGCCCTATTGAATGTGTCGCAATAATTTCGTGTTCGCCCTTTAAGAGGATTTTTTGCTTCTATAGAATTGTAGCTATTTTAATTTCATTAAAACTTTTCTGAAGAAACTTCACTTCTATTTCATCTACGTATCGTTTTATAACAGTTTTTTGAACTTTTTTGTGCTATAATTTTATTATATAACAGTTTTTGTTCTATAATTTTATTGCATAAATTAGAATTTAAATGGTTTGAAAGGATGACTTTTTGGATGATATTTTGGACGCATATTTTGAAGATACAAGATAGTTGCTAGTTATTTTATAAAACAAATTGTAGTGGTTGAAGTGTAAAAAATACGTTTTGCTCATTTACTTGCAAATATTGGGAAACACGGACTATGCGAACTAGAAGAACAAACTTTCATCTACAAGATCTATGCAAAATTGTTTGTCCCCTTTTGTCCACTTAAGGAAATGAACTTATTTTAAAATTGGTAGTTTTGCATTTTTCCTGCATAATTTTTGATCAGCAACATCAACGTGGAGAGGCCGGCGTCGGTACTGTAGAGGTTAGCGTGACTGCTACTGGCATCCCAGTGGGTCTTGGTTCAATCCCAGTCGACGTCGGTGGTTTTCTGAGGCGAAAAATCTGGTCATGCCTCCTTCGGAAGGAAGTAAAGCTATGGTCCGGCTCATAGTAATGAGTCGTTGAAATGGTCAGGTGGTGAGTCATCTCCTGGCGTCGTTAATTGTCACCATGTGAGGAATAGCCGATTGAAAATAAAAATAATAAAAATAAAAACAACGTGGAGGGTCTTCAAACGCTTCTTAAGGCAAGTACGACTCCATTGTTTGACCAGCCGACCTCTTCAATTCCAGTCATTCTGATTGTACGCCTGCTTTGCATCTTGACTTCTGGCTTATACCAGAATGTTCGTGGTCTCGAACAAATTGAAGACTTTTTCTTAGCTGCCGTCAAGTCTAACTTCGACGTGATAGTTCTAACCGAAAGCTGGCTCAATGATCAAATTCATTCCACTCAACTATTTGGAGATCAGTTCACAGTTTTTCGAATTGATCGTAATCGCATAAACAGCAATAAATCTCGTAGTGGTGGCGTCTGATAGCAGTTTTCAAAAGACGTCACAGTTACCTGGATCCCTCTCCTATTAACCCTTCGCTCGAACAGTTATGGGTTCAGATAACAACTTCACACAGGAAGTTAAGTATCGGCGCTATGTACATACCTCCCGATAGGAAATCTGAATTAAGCAGCATTGAGCACGATATCAGTTCGATTGGCGCTGTGTTATCCCGTTTAGATCACAACGACTACGCTTTACTATTTGGCGATTACATTTGACCGGGTCGACCATGCTAAAGGGCGATACGGTCAAAATTTGGTCAATATCAACTTGACGTATTTCTTTCAATTTTGCATTTAAAAAACCTGAACACCCCTCATTTTGAAGGTGTGTGTGTGTAGAATGTTGCTCCTATTTTGATTTTGGAATTCACTCTTCAGTTGTCAAAATGCCGTCCAAGCAAGAAGACCTGCAGCGAGTCAAAAATTAGCTCGCGGACTATCGACTTACAAGAAAGGTAGTAGACTCCAAATCGCGATGATAAACAAAATACGACGGCCAAAGCGCGATCCCGGAGGCTGTACAGACGATGCTGACGAAGTTTGACTGCGTGGTAATGGACGACGAAACCTACGTCAAACCGACTACAAGCTGCTTCCGGGACAGGAGTTTTATACGGCAAAGGAAGGGGAAAGGTAGCATATATTTTCAAGCACACGAAACTGTAAAGTTCGCAAAGAAATATCTGGTTTGGCAAGCCATCTGTACCTGTGGCTTGAAAAGCAGAATTTTCATAGCTTCCGGGACTGTCAAACAAGAAATTTACGTGAAAGAGTGTTTGAATAAACGTCTGCTGCCTTTCCTGAAGAAACACGGTTGTTCCGTACTGTTTTGGCCGGATTTGGCATCTTGCCATTACGGTAAAAAGGCCATGGAGTGGTACGCCACCAACAACGTGCAGGTGGTTCCCAAGGACAAGAACCCTCCCAACACGCCAGAGCTCCGCCCAATCGAGAAATACTGGGCTATTGTCAAGCGGAACCTAAAGAAGACCAAAAAAACTGCTAAGGATGAGCAGCAGTTCAAGGCAAACTGGCTTTCTGCGGCGAAGAAGGTGGACAAGGTGGCTGTACAAAATCTGATGGCAGGGGTCAAGCGTAAGGCCCGGCAATTCGGATTTGGAAAAGCGGAAGCCTAACTGAATATTTTTCCTGAATTTTATACTAATTGAACTTGAAAAAGAAATTTAATTTGATTTTTTAAATAAACGATTTTACCGATTTACACGCGTTTTCCCTTGACCAAATTTTGACCGTATCACCCTTTAATCAAATGCTATTGGGTTCAATTTTCGATGGAATGTGATAATGAAGCATTTGCTAACACTCAGAGTGAAGAAATTTCTAGAACAGCACTCTTCATAGCTACTGATCAAGTGCTGTAGTCGTAAGCAATCAGCGAAGCATCGCACAACTACATAAATTTTCACATCGTCAGCATAGAACGACATGCAGTTAGGTGGAAGTATCAGTCCAACCTCGTTGATGAAGATTGAGAACAGCAGTGGTCCCAAGTTGCTGCCTCGAGTTTGTCTAACCTTGCCAAAAGTATATTTACATGATAAACAATCAACCTCTGCAGAAAGTTGATGCTGTTCGTGACCTTGGAATCAAGCTTGACTCCGGTTTGACATTTTGACAACACTACACGGATAAGATTACTAAAGCCAACAGACAGCTCGGTTTCATGTTTAAGATCTCCGACGAGTTTCGTGATCCCACCTGTGTGAAAGCATTGTACTGCTTTCTCGTGCGTCCTATTCTGGAATTTGGAGCCTTGGTGAGGTGCCTGTATCCAAGGTTCTAGATTGCGAGGATTGAAGCAGTCCAAAGAAAATTTGTTCGTTATGCTCTCCGTCATCTGCCGAGGAATGATCCTGCCAACCTTCCAGCGTACCAGGATCGTTGCTCACTCGTGGGTATTAAAGCAGTAATGCAAGCAGTTTTCGCAGCAAAAGTGCTACTAGGTGAAACCGACTCTCCAGGAGTTGTGGCCGAACTCTTCATCAACACTCCTGAACGAGTTCTGCGAACAAGAAATTTTCTGCAGCTCGGAACTCGTGCTTCAAACTACGATCAATACGATCCAATTCGGTCCATGTCATCGCGTTTCAATGAACTCTAAACTCGGTTTGACTTCAACTGAGACTTTCCGTCACCGGATTCAGCGTAGTTGGATGGAGAACCACTAGTTCAGAAATGGTGGCATTTACTACGTACTGGCACTAATGGCGAAGACACTAGACGACTGATTCAATCACGACAGATTATTTCAAGTTTAATGACAAGTTTTGTGTGTGTGTGTGTGTTTCCAATCTGACACCCACCGGTCGGAAGTGGTATAATGGAAGAAATCTGTTTGCCATTGTGTGTGTGTGTGTGTGTGTGTGTGTGTGTGTGTGTGTGTGTGTGTGTGTGTGTGTGTGTGTGTGTGTGTGTTTGTCAAAAATAATCAAACCACCATTCCATCTTTCTTATAAACATCTCCTGGCATAAAACATTTGATCGTCTGTAGACCTATTTCTAATGAACGCAGCTTGATGATAACCAGGATCTCCTGCATACTTCCTAAGTCTCTCCATTAACAATTTTGCGTAGATTTTGTACCCTATATTACATAAACTTATCCTTCTAAAATCTTGTGTTTCTTTTGCTGCTTTACATTTTGGAATTGGTATCTGGATTGATTGTTTCCATTGATCTGGAATTTCATTTGTTTCCCACACCTTCTTTATTATTTCATACAATTCCTCTACTGTTTCTTCGTTAGAATATTTTATATATTAGTTTTTTACTCCATCCTGTCCTGCTGCTTTTCCGTTCGATATATTTCTGATTATATTGTTGACTTCTCCCTTACTTTGTCCTTCCGTTATAATTTCATTATCCTTTCCTATTTCAAGTCCTAATTTTCTAATTCCTCCATCCATTTTTTCATCGAAATGTTTGGTTTTTTTGACTCTTTTCTAGACATAAACTGTTTGAGAAACTTATATGATTTTTTAATCCTTTCTCCTATCTCGTTGTCTTATAATTCATTGTAAAATTTAACAATTTCTTTTTCATTGTGTTCCTTTACTTTGATTGCATAATCTTGTCTTCGTATATTTATGTTTTGCCTAAACCATTGTGTTTCCATGCCCCCGATCTTTCACTTGTCTCATTTGTTTCCTTGCCTTCGTCAGACTTGTCATGGCCCTTTTTCTATTTGGTGATAAAGGACACTTTGCTTTTTCTAAAACTTTTCTTGCACTAACCGTTACTTTATCAGTAAAAATTTCGTAGGCTTTTGTAGTATCTAAATTTTCCACCTCAACTGGCCTGTGCTTATCTAATTCTTCTAAATATTTTTTATTGTTTTCTTTGTTTTTTAATGCACTAGGTTGTAATCTTCTTTTTTGTACTTCTTATTTTCTGACTTCATCTTTTTGCTCTGTATAAATTCCTACTTTCATTATTTTGTGATCACTTTGAATTTCTGTCCATGCAGCCCTAATAAATCGTATCTTCACCATCGATTCTTTTACTACAATGACATGATCAATTTGTGATTAACTTCTTCCATTGGACCATGTGACTAACACTGACTCATCAAATCTCATTGAAATTACTATCATTTTATGGATTGCTAAAAGATTTTTCATGTATTCCCCATTTTCATTTGTATTAACATGTCCTATGAATTTACCTAGCCTCTTAATTTCCTCTTCGTCTGAATCTACTGACCCAATCTGAGAGTTGAAATATCCTATGATGATAGCTCTATTTTTCCTGGGGTGTTCATTAATTAATGATCCTAATTTTGCAAAAAATGAATGTGCATTTCTGTTTGGTGCATGAACATTTATTATTAGCCAGTCTTCCGATTGATCTTTGTATTCCATTATAGCTGACAGAATGTTTTTATCTACATCCCTCGTGTCTCTAATCTTAGTTTTTCCCACTTTTTTTGTAAGTATAGCTAACCCTCTCATATTATTATCGGATCTCCTGTCCGACATCATCCAGTTATAGTGTGGTGTGCTGATCAAACTTCCCTGAACGTTTGCTTTTCGGAGAACCGCTACATCTATACCTGCATAGTTAAGTGCTTCATCTATTTCTAACCTCTTTTCTCTTTGGCAACAACCTCTAACGTTCAGTGATCCTATTTTTATTTCTTCCCTAGGGCTTCTGGAATTATTTTCATTGTTCGCTGCTTTCTTTCGGTTCATTTTCTGTGATGATTTGGTATTATGTCCTGTGTTGTTTTTTTTATTCTTTGGTTTTACTATTTCTACGCAATCAATCTGCATTAACCCATTCATAAAGCATTGACACAAATTTATTCTTCCTAGTAGTTCGGTTTCTGACGTTCGTTTAGGGTTATACCTATTTTCAGATTTTCCCTCTCTATAAATCATTACCTTTTTTCTAAAAAAAATCTGCAAAAAACTCCCATGTTTCTTCTTTTGGCTTTTTTAAATTTGCCCTTACTGCTTCATTTGAGAATGTGTTGATATCTTTCAATAATGTTTTCGGTAGTTCTTCAAATATATCTAATTTTGGAGAGATTCTACTTAACTGATAGCTTACTGCCCATAAATAGCTTCCCTCATCTACAATAATTTCTTTTACTTTTATTCTATGGTTTTCGTCGTTAACCCATCTAACTCTGTTGGTAATCTTTTGTTTCTCAATATCTATATCTTGATCCTTGTTGTTCTGTTTTGCTTTGTTTGTATCCTCAGACTTTGTTATTACGTCATTTTACTCTGCCTGGCTATTAATTTCCTTATTCTTTTGACTCTCTTTTACCTGGTTAGAACTTTCTCGATTTACTCCTTTTTCTACACTATCATAATGATTGATCCCATTATAATAAATCCCAACTGTCTTGTCTGCTCCATTTCTATATACTAGTTCTAGCGGTTGGTAGTGAGGTTTGTAGACTCTCTTTGTTTACTCTCAATAATTCCTTCATTGCCATGAGCGCCTCTCCTCCAGCCCATGTTCCCGCCTTTTTCAGGTTTTCCAAGTGCCGTTTGATTATATCGTCCAGTTGTCGGCCATTAAGGTTGTCGAGAGTTTCAGTTGATGTCACGATGATCTCGGATAAAACTAAGTCTCTCATCTCCGTTAAATTGTCCCTCAAATATTTGACGGTTTCCATCCGTAGCTGCATCGCTTCATTATAGAATTGCGTATCGAAGATTTTTCGACCGGATAGCTGTTGTACTATCGCATAAAATAGACAGTTACCATCGCCTGGCACATTGATTACCTTTATTTGGCAGTTTTTCATCTCCATTTGTTTGGCTGTTTCCATGTTTTTCACGTTATACACTTCTTTTTTTTTCACTGCACTGTGAGTCAGTATAAACTTTTAAAACTTATTTTTTTTTCAGTATTTTTCACAGAACTTTTTCGCAGCGCTCTTTGCACTATTCAATCACTAAAAGCTGCCATTTTCACCTTGACACTTGTTTTTTTTCACTTACAGCTCTTTTATCAACCACTGCATTTGACAGACGATCGCGGTGTTATCATTTCAAGTTTACTGACAAGTTTTGTGTGTGTACTAGAATTAATGTTGTGTTGCTTGCTTTGTATTCTTTCTATTCATGTTGAGTAATGTAGTGTACGATTAAGAAATAGTTTTTTTTTTGCCTTTACATTCCAATAAGATGTTATGTCAGTATCTATAAATAAATAAATAAATAAATCTACAATCATCACAAAGAGCGTAACAACGTGAGTTTTTTACTGTAATTGTTGATAAAGCTAAACAGATGGAGCTAGTGTGATAACGTCAAACGTAAACAAATCGACTATGCGCGCTACCTGTGGTGATACTACCAACTAAGACACCTTTTAATTGACCTTTTAATGCGTTCGAAGAAGAAACTGCCACTGTAATGTATGTTTGTCTGTGTTTACATATTTAAAATTTGTTTACTTATATTCAATTATTTTCTTCAATATGTGTATATTCTGCTAGTTACATGAATAATTTTATTAAAATATATTTGTTTATATACTTTTCTATTCGCATATTAACGTTTTTGAATAAACATTCGCAAATAGCTGAATGTAGAGCTAAATTTCTAATTGTAAATATATAAAAGTAAGTAACTTAATTTTAAATATGTAAACACAGTCAAATATACATTACACTTGCAGTTCACTGATTACGCATTGAATGATTAGTTAAAATTTTTCTTAGTTGGTAGCT
>JASCZW010012632.1:0-27872 GCA_034211315.2 Aedes japonicus
AAATGTTGTAGTTAACACAATTAAAAATAACAAACGAGAAGGATTTTTAACTGCGATTATATTTTTAGACCTTTCAAATGCATTCAATAAGATAGATTCAAACATTTTAGAACAAATAATGAACGCTTACTCTATACCACTGGAGATTCTAAACTGAGTTTCCAATTTCTTAAAAAATAGAAAAATAATTTTGAAGACTAAAAATGCGACACTCGAAAGGTTTATTTCAGAATGGTCTGCCTCAAGGTGACGTACTATCACCTACTTTATTTAACGTCTATACCTCTCAATTGCACAAAATATCGAACACTGACGTAGTTCTTGTCCAATTTGCGGATGATTTTGGTATTATCGTCAAAGCTAAATGCTTAAATGAGTTGAATATCAAAGCGCAAATAACGTTAGATAACTTAAGTTCAGAAATGGAAAAACTAAAATTCTTAGTCAATCCGGAAAAAACCAAAGCAATATTATTTCAAAACAGTAACAATGTATCTAAACATCAAGATAAACAATCAATTAATTGAAACCGTACGACATCACACTTACTTGGGAATTTTATTGATAGATTCCTTAATTTTGGTGCCCATGTTAGGCAAACTAGAAATAAAATAAATGATAGATTAAATATGATAAAAGTCATAACTGGAACAAGAAAAGGTAGCCATCCGCAAACACTAATTACAGGTTACCAATCTTTGATAAGAAGTATTACGGATTATGGAGCTTCCGTTTTCAATAATTCAAAGAAAAACTAACAAAAAACTCTTACAAAGCCGTCACAAATACTGCTTTGAGAAGGGTAACCGGTTGTACTCGTACGACTCCACTGAACACTTTAACAGCAATATCAGGACAAGAGCCATTAGAATTACGTCAACAATACAGCACAGCGAAAGAAATAGCGCGGTATTTTCATAGTAACAATATTGTTTGCTAACAATATTGTTTGTGAACAAATTAAATCAACAGATTTCGAATCATTAGCCGAAGAAAATTTATCATACATAGAAAAAGTTTACCAGGACAACAGAGAGTTAATAGATTGCATTTCTCCTTTAGAAAAATTGATTCAAAAACCACAAAATATTAAAATAGAATGTGACATCAAATCAATTACTAAAAGGAAATCCGATTTAAATACAGTTCAGTTGAAGCAAGCCTCTTTATTCCTGATGAACGGCGTATACAGAAATAGACCGAGATTATTTACAGATGCATCTAAAACTAATAACATATGTGGAGTAGGAATTTTTAACGAATCTTTACGGATAAGACAGTCGGTGAAACTACAAAATGAGTCATGCATTACTACCGCAGAACTTATTGCTATAGATCTTGCTTTGAATAGCATATGCGAAAATAGAAGAGAAAATGCAGTTATTTACACTGATTCGAAATCAGCATGTAAGATGCTAAACACAGCGTGCAATAAACCTAGGAACGCTAAATTGATTAATGAAATGTTATGTAAAGCAAATAGTTGGTCTGTTACAATTCAATGCCATGTGAATATCAAAGGCAACGCAATTGCAGATTTGTTAGCCAAATACGCGATTGTCGGATCTATGACTATGTCCAACGTACTATTAATCAAAGATGCATTCATGATTCTGAAAAGTAAATTGCACGAAAATGTGAACCTGTGGTACCGTGAATGTGTCGAAATCCAAGGCAAAGGTATGAAATTTTATAATTTTCAAAACACGATAAAAAATGATCCATGGTTCATTGGTACGGGTTTGTCCGGCGATGAGCTAAGGTTGTTGAATAGACAACTTTCCGGCCACGATTACTCTAGGTTCTGGCTGTCGAAAATGAAACTAGTTGATGACCCAAATTGTGAAATTTGTCAAGAACACGAAACAGCAGAGCATGTAATATTGATTTGTAGTAGGTTTGGTCGCATCCGATCAAAATATTTCTTCGAATGTATACATAAATCTTTGCTTGATTTGTTTTAATCTAGAGATATAGCCACATTCAAAGAGGTAGTGAAATTCTTACATGAAATTAACTTAGATTTGTAAAACATCAATGCGTATCGACACTTCAAAAACCGTTATGTTCCCAGAAAACTGTCCAAGCGACGTTAAAACCAACCACAGGTCAATATAGTCATCGTCACTAAGCTCTCCCACCCAAGCTGTCATAAGACGGCTCTAACAGAAGAAGAAGAAGGAGAAAAAGAAGAAAAAGAATGTTTGCAAAAGCGGTTGCTACCGTTTATCAGTTACCAGTTTTGTTTTGGCATCAACTGACCTTTTATCACTATGCGAAATCCCTTCTGGAATGGTATAGAACATAAGAGGTCAAATTCGTTCCAAAAAACAGCCAGTCCACCAAACTGTCCAGAACTTCACCCAATATAAAAATACTGGGATATAGTTCAGCGGAAACTCTTCGAAACTAAGAAGAAAGCAAATGGCACCGATGATTCCAATCATCACGGCGGGCGTATCTGAGGATACCGTACGGAACCTAATGACGGGAGTACCACAGAACGTTTGAGAATTTTACAGAAAGAAGAGTTCACATCTCAATCAACTGTTTCTAATGTAGATATAACTTTATTATTGTGAAATAAATATTCGGTTTTGTTGAATTATGTGAATTTATTTGCTGCTATTATAATGTATAATTATAATGTCCGAAATTTTACGTGCACAGGCTTTTGATATTTTTTCCGGTTATTTAACTAAAGTTAGAAACTTTCCCTCTGGATCATTATTTAGGTACGAAAAACAATATGGTTACATGCGCTAACTATTGATGCTTTTGTCAAATTTTACGTTTAGCGGTTATGATTCGCTTCCCTGGAATCGTACTTTCAAGCTACCAAGTGACTACAGTTTGTCAAATGATAATTTTCCACTGTCGATTTCGATTTTCCAAAAAGTCCACCGAAGCTTGCTGAAACATTTGCTCGATTGCAGCAGCAGTGCATCTGCGTCCCTTCCGATCGACTTGTTCCTGAGCTGCAATGACGTCACGCCATTCAAGCGGTGGTAATCCTGCTGTACATTTTCAACGAACTCCATTCATCGGATAGTGAGTGCTCTCATGGTAACCAGTCTCGCTTTTTTTTTGGGGGTGGGTGTGGGTAGTAGAATCCTGTCCCGTTCCGTTTTCAAATTTCTGTTCGGGAAAGCTTCTGTGCTGCCTGATTTGGAGTGGGTGGCTGAAAAATCTCAACTGTTTCCTGTAACATCATCACGGTTGTCGGTCGGTGTTGTTGGCAGCCCATTTTATTCATTTATTGCGCAGTCTTCCCGTTTGCTCTCTGATAGTACAGTGTTTTCTCGGTTTCTGCGGTCATGTTTTAAGGAATCTTGGTGGTATGAGTCCAACCATCCGCATAAACCGTGTGATTACTCAGGATTGAATGGTGGGAAGGGAGTGGGCTTGAGGTGCCGAGTTCGGGTAAAATGGAAATTCAACAGAGAGTATCTATTTTTAGCTCCAAAAGAGACATGTTCGGTGTGTGGGCGTCCTGTGTAGTGGGTTACCTATGTAGAAGCCTTCGGCGGAGTTTACTAACAACTTTTTTCCCCTGATTTCTTCAACCCTATAGGAAGGGGGCAAATAGAGTGGAGCACACGCATTCACCGCCTGAGCACAGAACGATGATCACTCTGACAAAGCGTCATCTTGGAAGTTGGGTATGAAAGGGATGGGAATCGATTTTCTTTTCAACCCCAAACGAACATCAGTGTCGGTTGGCAACAAAGAAGAGGTTACATCCGTCGTATGAATGAAACAAATTGAATTTCTATATCCTTTTCCTCGCCAGGATCAGGCATCGGCTTGTGAATGAAAACAGATCTTCCAAATTGCGCATGAGTTGAAGTTGGCATCATTGAAAGACGAAGTCACCAACGACGCACGTGATTGCCCAGCTGCCGGCAGGATGATAACCTCCAAAAAGCAAAATTGCGTTTAATGAAATCTGTCTGAGGAGTTTGGGAAGCGTCCTGCGTAGATGTGTTTATCCACCATCATGGGCATGCTGCATACGCATTTTGTCACCACCTTCAATGTGCGGTAGACTATTCGCTTATCGACATGTCGCCAGTCGGCTTGCCAGTTAGCTACATTGTAACGGCGTTCCGCCTTTCTCCCTCCCTTTTTTTCGAAGGGCTTGTAGAGAGATTGTTGTACATCATTGGATAGGGCCTTCTCCGCCCTGGCCCTGGTGTCTCCGTGGATATTGGAGCTGCTGTCAGATGGGGGTGGGTGTGAGAACGGTAGACGTAGGCGTAATTTGATCGAAATAAATTGACACTTACTGCGAGACAACGACGACGACGACGCCGACAACAACAACGCTAGACAGTGACGCCGATAATCTCGTTTCCAGGAAAATGAAATACTAGACGGGTGAAATGTTCCTAGATTCCGGCGACACTACGCTACGTAATGACGGATCATCGTTATCAGCGGAAAACCACTAAGTGCGTAGGACGTTTACTCGGTTTTCATTATCAAAGTGTTCGACTGCAAGGTCGTATTGATAGCAAATCACCAGATGTTTAGTTTTTTTTCCTTTTTGGCATGTTGTGTTCCAAAATTTAGATGGAATAATGTCGAACTATATCCCATTATTAGGAAAATTTCCAAAAACAAATCAATGACAATGTGGAGGTTGTCGGGTTAGCGTCTCTTAAATGTTCGCTTGTGATCGCAGAAGATAAATGAAAAATCTGTTACCATTAGGTTTTCTTGGTGAAAGCTAACCAGCATTTGGATTTATTTTAGTATGATGCTAGCTGATTCCCAGATCAATGTTCCTGGAAGCGCATACTTTAATATCAAATTGGATTTGTTTCTGGGCAGAAAACTTCGACTCTTTTGAACTGATGCAGTGCAGCTAACATGTGGTCCATGTTTGGCAACGAAATCTATGTAAATTGTTTCTTACATTTGTGCCTTGAAAACTTTAGAATGACGATACGAATGCCATTTGCAAATTTATTCGCACAACTTTCGATGAAAGACCGAAAATTCACATAGCAACCTGGATTTTATTCAGACACCCTGTCAACAAAGGACTGAAGCCGGTTAAAACAAATTCATCAATGCTTTCATTAGTAACAAACACACGCAATGCATAGGAGTTTGTAATATTCACAGTTGACATCACACGGGAAATAATTTGTTCTTCAAAACGAGAAAAACAGGTCATGATTTCATGCATATGTTGTGTTTTCGTGTTATGAATATACACCATGAACAATATTCCTAATATCATGAACTATTTTTCCACCGCAACGATATCATGGTTTGATCGGGTTAAAACCATGAGGTGAATTCCTGATACTGATAACTTTATTCACGAATCTGGCAAATCTACTTTATCGACTCTAAATGTAAACAAAAAAATAAATCCACCGTCGGGACTCGAGCATGGTGTTGATTCGAAGAGCGGTGATAGGACCTGGTGGATGAACTTACTACTTAGTTTCCGTGCAGACTGAAGCCCACAGTTGATCCTAGTATGCTGTAATATTTATTGGATTATTTTAAAGCTTTTTATAGCAATCAGGTTCAATGGAAAAAGAACACTACCGTTCGCTGCCTTTTCCATCCGACCGTCGCACAGTGATTCCATTATATACAAAAGGCGAAAAAAAGTCTAAAAGTGGAATTTATCCAGCTAAGTTATGTGTTTCCAAGTAGTTTTGTGCCGCTGATTTCAAATATTTTATTTAAATTGTCGTATTAGGTCACTTTTTCGAAATATGGCTACTTTATGACCTCCTGGAGTATCCGGAATATCCGATAAATTGATAAATTCATTAGTTTCGTCCTAATGCAATACGATTCTTTTTAAAACCATTTGTACATAAAATGTAAGAAGCAAAGCAATATGGAGGACAATGTAGGCCTTTAATTGGCCGTCTTCCGGAAGTAGCGAAACATTCGAAAATTTGATAATTCAGCAATTCGAAAATTAAAAAAAAATTGGATCTTAGAATTCTTTAAAACTAGGTACGTTTGTTCCTATTCAAAAAATAAATGACTCGAACTTCTCATTCTGTCATTAGGGTGTTCTATTTTAAATAGGGTGGTCCAAAAATTTTTTTTTTCGAGGGACATCTTCGTAAGATGTTGAAAATTTATATCGGATAGCAGAAGAAATGCTAGAATCTGGAACTGTCAATGAGCCAGGAAGGAGGCTTTCTACTCTATCTGCTGTGCTTTCCAAAACGAGTTGGTTTTAACCGATCATTATGCGCTTTGAACGATCCGAGTTTACTATTTCTAATCGAGGAGTTGATCATAAGAAACTGCACACTTTAGCTTAGCTTAGCTTGCCTGACTGCACATATCAATGAGTTTGCGACTCCTGACCATTCTCACTGTACACTGCATGTTAGTGACTCAATTTCTGAAATAATCAATAACGTCCTTGCAATCAGTTGGGAATGGGGAAGGAAAGTTAGTGTGACCTTTGCTGATTAGGGACCGTGTTTACCTCTGCATCCCCACAAAGGTCACAAGAAGGAGGTTTTTCTATGTTAGTAGGGTAGAGCTCGATGGATCAGGATTCACCTTGATAAGTGATGTGATTATATAATGTAGTTCATTTAATTCAGGGGACCAAAAGGATAAAAATTACCTGTTTCGCTCCGCGTTTTTGAGAGCTCTTACCAACTCTTAATTGTATGAAAATCCCTTGCGAGGTCCAACTGGTTAGCGTTCTGCTTTTTCCGCGGTACCTAAATGATGCATATCCAATATGGCCAAGCTAGCCCCATATGGCATTGCAGGTGAACGAAAGTAGCATCGTATCTCGAACTTAACTTCTCCAACTGTGGAACTGTATCTACAGCAATGCCATGCCAGTAATGGAACTGGTCCGTGGTGGAACTGGTTTTCCAAGAGAAGTTCGCCGAACATCGGTGTTTGTAGGATACCGGGTATCCGGAGAGATTTTCCCGAGTCCTGGAGTTGAGTTTGATAGGCAGATACAAGCTGGTTGAGCCAAGAATTGCTACGGAGGCGATACAGTTAAGGGTGAAACATGAATTACTACGATAAAAATTGTGTTATAATATCGAAAAACACAACTGAAGAAAATGCACGTCAAACTTGCTACCCTAACCTATTATGGTAATCTGAATAACCGAAAAAATTCGAATCAAAAGATGTATTGGAATAAGGTCAAGGTTGTCAATTTTCGACAACTAAATTTCATTCGCACTCTTCGACAACTATATATCATTCCTCTTAGGAAAAACGGCAAATAAATCAGTAAAATGGAAAGCGCTCACCCGGAAAATCAGCTACAATCAGCAAATGTGTACCGATCGGTTCGTTTTCGAAATCCATTTACACCGCATTTTATTTCTATTCAACACACAAATGATGTTTAGGTATGACTCTGGTCATAGACACAGCATCCACTATCACACGCGACGGTTATTATTGAGATTCTAATAAGGAAAAATTTCATCACACAGAAAATACTGAAAAAACGTGACAACTCACCAAAGCCCAACCGTTCGTGGTCAGAGCTGGCTGCGATCGGTCCCAAGAAACTGCACACTTTGAAGGAGTTTTACTCGATTACTAAGCAATATCCGAAGTTCTTTGAAAGCGGTGAGGAATAGGCTATCGAAAATGAGTTACGTGAGCTGAGGATGGCAATTATCTGAAAGGACATCGAGGTGGTAGAATCGGATGGCTTGGAAACTTGCTGGAGAAAACGGCTGTGTTGAAAACGAGCAGATGGGATGCTGGCTTTTCCCTCGCTAAGGTAGTTCATTGCGAACTTTCTTCTAATTCCGAATTCTTTGACAGCAGTGGAGAGAGTTTTCTCACAATACAATCTGAATTAGACCAAAATCCCGAATCGGCAGAGTACGGACACCATGGATGCCATCCTAGGATCCTAGTCTTACAATACATGAAAGGAAAAGGAGGAGTGGATCAGCTAACATTAACATCATAACTAAAATCTTGATTCAACAAGTATCAATACACACATCATATGATTTGGTTGTTGGTTGTTTATTTGGTTCTGATTTTGTTCACATATCCTTGAGCGTTTAGTAATCAAAACAAATACCACATGATTTATTATCATGTCTATACTGGCCTGTCAGAAAGGTTTAAGTGTAATGATCGATTTCCCTCAAGAACATGAATTTCTCGTATACTAATCCGTTTTCCTATAGAAAGAAGACCCGTTTTGCTGTAGTGAAATATAACGAAACTTATAACTGCACTTAAGCCCTCTTGGAAAGACCGATTCGTATCGTCTGATCAAAATAAATGTTTTTTTGATAAGTATGTATCTATTTTGTTTTGCATTCAACTTAAAAGCAATTATTAAAAAAATGCATTGGCATTCAGGAACCTGAAAAGTTTCCATTTAACCTTCCCAACAGAAATTAGAGGAGCCAAGATTTTTGCCAAGATTTTCTGCATATGAACACAAAAATTAAAAATGGGAACGAAAAATAATGTGGCAACCCTGTCCCGGTACGCGTACAAATGCAAAATAGAGAAAGGCGAAATTCTTCAGCAGGTAGGAAACTAATGGTTTTCAAGATGATGTATATCAAATCTTCAAAATGACAGTAATAAATTGGTAATCAATCATGATTTATGCATCGAATCATTAGCCCGATAGAGAGAACTTATGTTCGTATAATTAAATGTGAAATAATTTGGAAAATGTAGGAGTTTTAGGCTTATTCCCTAACATCTGATGAAAACAGTCACCCCTGATTACACGACAGTTTTTTCATTATTGCTTATTCTCTAATTGTCATTGATCAAATATTAAATATACCTAAACAGTTGGTATCAATAATAATCTTATTCCTCCCTTCATTATCGAAATAGTTGAGTGTTTTGATTGTGAGCAACTAATAATAAGTCCTGACGAATCCTAGAGAGTTTGAGCTGTTTAGTGGAATACCTGTAACTAGAAATGCGAAGAAAAATTAGTATTTACCATTTCATTCCAACTACCTTTGCTTATCTTGACAGATACGCGTATTTCGTCTACAATGTGCAGACTTCTTCAGTGTCTCGTACTAATAACTCGACAGTCGTCACCTGTTGGTTAACTTTTTAAGAACTGTCAACAGCAGTTGCTATCACTTCAAAAGTTTGCGTCCTCAAGCGGTCATCTACTTTTCGAGCTGAGCATATTTCGCAAAAACCTAACTACATAACTGCACCAATTTTAAAAATCACCTATCAGGTGCGACTGAATGCGTATTGGAACTCCGCTCACGCATAACCATATGCATAGTTACAAAAAAAAAACGCGATTGCAGCAAATCTCAGCCCAACTCTATGCTGTCACGTGCGGCCACACGGGGTTCAACCGTTACGAATTAAGTCATTAAAAGATTTTTTTTTCAATTTAATTGAAAGACGCGTTTGACAGTCTTTGGACACGTACTGAGGCACGCACAGACCCACTCGGGCCCGACATGGCTGAAAAGGAAATAGCATTCGGAGCTTTGTGAGATACGCTCAGTGGATCAGGGTTTTAATTTATGCATGATTACTGTCGAGACTTGGTGCACTGTTGCGGAGGGATAAAAAAAAAAAAATCGTTCTCCTTTTTGGTTATCTGACCATCATGATGCTTGTATAAGAGCCACGTGTCAAGCTTAATGGCGTTTGGAGCATGGAACGCAATCAATGTATGTTCACCTTGCTTGGTCTCGGATTCATACCATGGAATTTCTACTTATTGTCAAACATATACCCAGAATTTCAAGTATTTTTAGTCACTAAAACCCGTGGAAATTTATTCCTCAATTTTCTTCACGAAATAAGCGTGACGTCGAGTCCGATTGTGCCAACCGTACAATCGTATCTCTTACTCATTCTGCAATAAGGCTTTTTTTTCTCAACAAAGTGTGAGGTTTTTACTTTTTGTTTTGTTTTTCGCCTACCAACGCAGATTCCAGTCGGTGGAAACGTTCAAAATCCAAACGTACAGCGGAACGTAAACCCAAACTGAAAAATAGCCAAATTCCTTTGATTTCTGATTACATGGTCACAATTTCGTGCAAAATTAAAACAATCATCGATTGACTATGATCGGTCTGTGTAATGTTGATTCTTTTTCACTCGGTCGTATGCTTTGGTGGCACGCCGGTTATTGACTCATCTTTTTTTTCTTTTAATAATTCTGGGTAAACGACTTTGATGGTTGCGATTTTTGTTATTTGACCAAGGAAAAAGAATGTGTAGCCAATCCTACAAGCAACTCATCAAGGTGCCAATTGAAATTTGATCGTGGATATGTTTTCGATAGTTTGTTTCCAATGAAACTCAGTGATGCAGGAATTCCAAAATATTTTCTTCACATTGTGGGGTCAATTTCCGAATAATTCACTAAACAGTTTATGAAGAAAGCATGTATTATATTCATGTAAGCATAGCATAAACAAGGCTGCACAAAATCGTAGGTGGTACAAGCTCTGAACTGTTGTTAAGAGGGAGACGCACCTTCATCGATTGCTGTTAGATCGTGATTTGGGAGTAATCCCTACCTCTTAGATAAAGTGTGTGTCGCGTTCCATCATACCAGAGCTGTTCTGGCCACGTCCTTGCAACTGGTGGGAATACCGAAGGAATGTTAGTCCGAAACTTACTTAAGAGAGATGCGGAGAACTCCACGACCACTCATAAGTGTCCGGGAAATGTGGAATTATGTTAGTTGGGAGGGTAAGTTTCAGGATACGCTCAGCAAGCTGTATTACAATCTACATATTTGAATATTTAAGAAATTAAGTTGGTGATTAGTTTATCCACTGTTGGTTGTCGCCGTCCGTTACCTAAACATATTGAACTAAAATCTCTTAAAAATCAGCGCTCATGGTGAACCTTCTCTACCGAATAATGTTGCTCTCCATCACTCCTGAAGAGAACTCCTGTTATGAATATATACACCATTTGTTCTGTCCGGTAGCATGTTATCCTCAATTCAGTATAAGATTATGAAAAACATATATTATATTCATGTTGTTCCCATAATAATATTAAACAATACTTTGATATCATTAGAATTACAAAACAAATTTCAGGAGTCATGCAAAAATTACTCATTATTTTGATTTATTTTTGATTTAGTGTCATGCAATTATCACGTTAAAGGTTATAAGTTGCCAAAAATTACATGTTTATAATTAACTAGCTGACCCAACGGACTTCGTTCCATCTAATATTAATTATATCCTTAAAATCGATTCACACAATAAATCGGTATTCGATATTTACATCGTTTTTTTAAATTGCATGAATGTCCTTCATTGTTGTAGGGAGAACTTGGATATTTTCAATTTTTTATTCTAAAAGTATGACAATCCGCAGACATTTCAAATTGTTGATAATCTGTGATCAACTGGCCATTTTAATTGGTGTGTTATGTTAGAATACTGAAGTTTTTTTTAGGTTCCAACGCATGAAAAATTGTTGATTTTTGTATGATGTCTTGCCGGGCCGACATAAGCTGATTACGGTGCTGTAAGATATCATAAAGAATCTTTCCAAAACAGCAAAGTTTTGTGCATTTGCAATGTGACAATTTAGCACTGGCATCGGATTTGACGATGTTCTATAAACTGTTTGTTAGAAATTGGGTTTTTCTTCAAGTTTGCTTAGTATGAAAGTGAAGAAATTTGAATTTATTGTGTTGAAAATAATTTATTTGTTTCCTAGAGAGTTTGAGCTGTTTAGTGGAATACTTGTAACTAGAAATGAGAAGAAATATTAGTATTTTCCATTTAATTCCAACTACCTTTCAAATATTTCTCTTATACTTGAACCAGATAACACCTGAATCTATTTTGTTGCACGAAAGATTGCGAGTGATTTCGTTGTTTAAGGACTGTATCGAAAATAAGCTATCCACACATTTTTCATTCCATTCATTTATAAAAATGATGTTTTATTCAAAAAAATTTATGATTCTTTATTGTACGGGATTGATAATGAAAATTGTGGAACGGGCTAAAATCACCTTCGCTACTCCAAGAAGTTCTCGAATGACTTTTAACATCTGAAACCGAAGATATGCAGTCTGGTTCCATGGACTGAAATGAGGCTTTCACGGTTGTGACTGACTTATTCCTAAAAATCGTTTGCTCCGGTGTTTGATCTTATGATGCACATATCTCTACTGCAAAACCTTAGCTTTCCATTTATTATGAGCTCATGACCCAGTTATATTGACTACCAAACGTCAAGCAAGAACTCTCAGATGGCAATCGTCGGTAAAAAAATTAAAACGCCCGTGAAATAATTAAATTATCAGAGTTCAATGTAATAACTCAATTGTTTCTTAATAGATTTTCAGGATGTTTACATCAATCAGCTAGTATTTTTTTCGACAATCTATTCATTAATTAAAAACTATCATTTATCAATTGTATACCTTTGAAAATAACGATAAAAAACTATATCTGATAATTGCATGCGTTTTGCATACTAAATTCACTAGGAGCACAGTATTTCGGTATCACAGATTTCAAATCATAGTAACCTCGGAAGCTTCTCCGAACTTCATTCTTAGAGCTGATAGGAACGACGTGGAACCAGCTTTGGATGAGCAGCTACCGGTGGCCAGATACCCAGTTGTACATTGGAAGGAAGCCGATGACCAGCAAGCCGATGGTGAAGCACCAGGTAAATAGTCATCCTAGCAGTCGGAGCCAATGGTGGGTTTATAGCCTGCCTGTAACGCGCAACGATGACGCAACCATTGATTTGAATTAGATTAGAAGATTGATTTGAACGCAATCAGCTGATGATGTTGTTTGGGAAGGAAATAATTTCTCATCACCATGAGGCTCTTGGAGTAGACGGAACTTTTTTCTTTTGCTAGAACAAAGTTGTTAAGAGAAAGTATGGATAGTTCTGCCAGCGCACGGTAGGCTGTGAAAATTCAATAGAAGTCGTTTTTGAAATTGAGCGGAGGGCATTGCGAGGTAGTATTTCGAAACAAGCACACAATTTGCCAAGCATCCCGATGCGGAGTAGGTCAAGGCAGGAACGAATCCACCACCTTGACTGGTGGTGTAACTGCGGTTTCTTGCGCTCAAATCTGGTGTTTAGACCTGATACCGAGGTAAATAGTTGAAGAAATACCAACCGTCGTTTCATTTGAAGCTGATTTAATTGATGTCCCCTAGGAATTAATGTGATGTGCACGTTCAAAAAATCTCTGAAATCCGTTCAAATTCCTTGAGATTCTCGTAGCTCAGATTACTGGATTTCCGTTCTCAGGCCCATCCGTTGTTTCGGTCAGGAATTGTATGGATTCAGTCGAGGTGGTAGTTTAGTTCGAGTGAAAGCATCGATGAAAAGTTAATCATGCATCGAAAAAATCTGTCAGGATTCTGTCAGAAAGTCTCGACATAATGTCAGAAATTCCCCGAATCCCTTGAATGCGATCTGAAATTTCCTGAATTGTTTTTAAGGCGTACATTTTTCTTGATTGCAATTATTAGGAAACATCCTTAAGTTCATTCAGAAATACACAGAATTTTGGTTTGATGCTCTTTGAATATCCCCTGAAAATTCGTGAAATTCGGCTTAAGAAAATTCTCCATTCTCTTTTATCCTTCTTGGATACAAATTCTCTGAACATTGATCATAAATCTGCAGGGAATTTTTGAAAGAAAACGCACAATATCTAGTAAGAAATACCATTATGTCTGATAATAAGTCCCTTGAATTCTTGTCAGGATTTTAATAAGTCTCGGGTAGCATTTCCTTAATTTCGGTCAGAAATTAAATTGAAATCCGATCAGAAGTTCTCTGAAAATGGTCATGAATTCGGGTAAAAAGTATTTTAATTTCAATCAGAAATTCCCTGAATATCGGTCAGAAATTCTTGAACTTTTTAGGGTTGATTTCCTGAATTTTCTGAATTCCTGTGAAATATTCCTTGAATTTAAGAATTTCCAGAATTTTCGTATGGTTTTTTTTAAATTTCCCCAAATGTTTTCTCAATTTCATTCGGAAATGTTGATGCATTTCAGTCAGCGATTCCATAGAACCTTGAGCAGAAATTCTTTTCAGTTTAATAATGCGATTCAAAATTTCTCAAATTTTAATTAAAAAATCCCTTGAATACAAAAATTCTCAGAATTTTCTTTAGAAATTCGCCGAACTGCTTTCAAATTTGTTTTCCTGATTTCAGTCTGTTAAACATTAAATGTCAGTCGGTGATTTCCTGCAATTTCGAGTCAATAATATTCTTAATTTCCCAACTTTCAAGAATTTCAGAAATTTCTAAAATTCCAGTTCGGAATTTCCCAAACTGTAGTTAGGAATTCTCTATATAGTGGTTAGAAATTCCCTTTATTTCAGTCAATTTTGGTTAGAAATTCACGGAATAACTTAGAGCGGTTCCCTGAGTTTGGGTCGAAATTTTTCTCAATTTAAGTAAGAAATTTGTTTTGTAGCGATCAAAAATTCCCTGATTCCAATAAAAAAAAAATGAGCAGGATTTCTTTAAGCGTCGTCCTGAACTACGGTCCAAAAAGTCTGAATCTATTGAAATTTCCCCAGAATCGGGGATGAATTCCAAGAGTTTTAACTCAGAAATTTCCTGGATGCAGGACATAAATTCTATAAATTTAATTAAGAAATTCTCTGCAATTCAGAGAGCACCTTGAATATTGAACAAAGGTTTCGCCTGAATTTCATTCAGAAATTTCACTGAATTTCGGTTAGAAATTTCTATACGTTTTTTCAGGTTGTGAAATTCCTTAATGTTATTTGATGTTGTGTCATTGTGTTATTGATATTGTGTTGACAGTTCTCTGAATTTTTATTTACGATTTCCGGTCAAACGTTCAAAAAATTCTAATGAAAGATTCTGGTTAGAACTTCTGACTCTCTTTCTTCTTATTACTTAGCATTTCAAGCTTTGTCCCTTTCACAATTTTTCTCTTGTTGCTTGCTCTTAACTTACTGTTTGAAATGCACTTCCACAGTTATTAAATGAGGGCTTTCGATTACAGGTACTATTTATTTTTGGCATAATTATGACTGACGTATATACAATTTGCTGCATGAATTTGCTGGATAGAGAAGTGAGAATTTTCCGTTTTTCTAAGTTAATCAGCTCTGCACACAAATTGCAATAGTTTGACATTCCAGGTATTCCATTAAGTTTGACATCCTGGTCAAAAGTGTTGAAATCCGTCAGAGAGTTGTCACGAGAGATTATGTTTGAACAACTCGGAGATTTTATCCGAGAATTCAGGAGAACTCTCAAATATTTCGGACAACCCTCATAGTTCAGTTGATTTCAGGAATTAACAGTTTATTTTTTCGTGCAATAGTTCTCTGGACCATGCCTATGCCATACAAAGAGTAAAGAAACTCCCATCTGAATGTTGCGAAATGTTCAATTAAAGTTCTGACTACTTAATCGAGAGTTGATCATAAGAAACTGCACACTTTAGCTTAGCTTAGCTTTCCTGACTGCACATATCAATGGTTGCGACTCCGACCATTCTCACTGTACACGTTTTAGTGACTCAATTTCTGAAATAATCAATAACGTCCTTGCAATCAGTTGGGAATGGGGAAGGAAGGGATTAAGTGACCTTTAGCTGATTAGGGGACCGTGTTTTACCTCTGCATCCTCACAAAGGTCACAAGAAAGGAGGATTTTTCTGTGTTAGTAGGGTAGAGCTCGATGGATCAGGATTCACCTTGATAAGTGATGTGATTATATAATGTAGTTCATTTAATCTCAGGGGACCAAAAGGATAAAAGTACCTGTTTCGTCTTCCGGGCGTTTTGAGGGAGCTCCCACCAACTCTTGGTTGTATGAAAATCCCTTGCGAGGTCCAACTGGTTAGCGTTCTGCTTTTTCCGCTGTACTCTAAATGATGCATATCCACATGGCCAGCTTGCCCCATATGGCATTGCAGGTGAACGAAAGTAGCATCGTATCTCGAACTTAACTCCTCCAACTGGTAAACTGGTAAACTGTATCTACAGCAAAGCCATGCCAGTAATGGAACTGGTCCGTGGTGGAACTGGTTTTCCAAGAGAAGTTCGCCGAACATCGGTGTTTGTAGGATACTGGGTATCCGGAGAGATTTTCCCGAGTCCTGGAGTTGAGTTTGATAGGCAGATACAAGCCGGTTGAGCCAAGAATTGCTACGGAGGCGATACAGTTAAGGGTGAAACATGAATTACTACGATAAAAATTGTGTTATAATATCGAAAAACACAACTGAAAAATGTACGTCAAACTTGCTACCCTAACCTATTATGGTAATCTGAATAACCGAAAAAATTCGAATCAAAAGATGTATTGGAATAAGGTCAAGGTTGTCAATTTTCGACAACTAAATTTCATTCCTCTTAGGAAAAACGGCAAATAAATCAGTAAAATGGAAAGCGCTCACCCGGAAAATCAGCTACAATCAGCAAATGTGTACCGATCGGTTCGTTTTCGAAATCCATTTACACCGCATTTTATTTCTATTCAACACACAAATGATGTTTAGGTATGACTCTGGTCATAGACACAGCATCCACTATCACACGCGACGGTTATTATTGAGATTCTAATAAGGAAAAATTTCATCACACAGAAAATACTGAAAAAACGTGACACTCACCAAAGCTCCAACCGTTCGTGGTCAGAGCCGCTGCGATCGGTCCCAAGAAACTGCACACTTTGAAGGAGTTTTACTCGATTACTAAGCAATATCCGAAGTTCTTTGAAAGCGGTGAGGAATAGGCTATCGAAAGTGGTCCATGCAGAGCTGAGGATGGCAATTATCTGCGAAAGGACATCGAGGTGGTAGAATCGGATGGCTTGGAAACTTGCTGAAGAAAACGGCTTTTAGTTAATCAGCTCTGCACACAAATTTCACGTTTGACATTCCAGGTATTCCATTAAGTTTGAATCCTGGGTCAAAAGTGTTTTGAAATCTGTCAGAAGTTGTCTGAAGTTATGTTTGAACAATTCGGAATTTTATCCGAGAATTCAGGAGAACTCTCAAATATTTCGGACAACCCTCATAGTTCAGTTGATTTCAGGAATTAACAGTTTATTTTTTTCATGCAATAGTTCTCTGGACCATGCCTATGCCATACAAAGAGTAAGAAACTCCCATCTGAACGTTGCGAAATGTTCAATTAAAGTTCGTGATCTCCAGTCAATGAATTGTTCTGTCCTTGTCAGAAATCCAATAAATTACTGAAAGGAATGTCTTAAACTTTAGTAATAATCATTTAACACTTTTTACAAAATTGTATGGAAATCGGTTAGACATTATGCCGAAAATTCTATAAACTCTCATAAAAAAAAACTTCAAGAAATACCATTCCAGAATTCTCTCTGAATCCAAATTATAGTTCTTAAAAGTTAAATCAGTTAATCTCTGTAAATCTAATGATTAAAAACATGCTTATGTGTGACATTAGCTTTCGTTGAGATCATGAAGCTTCGGAGAAATGCTATGAATTCCGTGAGATATTTTCTCAGGCTTTCGGCAAGGAATTATCGCTTTTGCAGTCTGAATTCTAACTAATTCAGAAAATTTTAACGAAATATATTAAGAATCGAAGTCCAGTAAAACGTTTCAAAAATTATGACCAAAATAAATTCTGGTCAAAAATTTACTGAATTCGAATCACGAGTCAGAGATTCTATTCCGGGCAGGAATACCATAAATTCCGTGCAGGTATTCCCGGAGTAATCACGAGGGGATTTTTTTCAATTCTGATCATAAGTTCCCTTAACTCTTGTTAGAATTCTTTGATTTCCTATCGGGATTTACCTGAAGTTTAATTTCGTTCAGAATTTCTAATAATTGAACTGTTAGCTAATATGCTAAGTGCAACAGTGTAATAGTGTAAAAATAGGTACTTTTTAATTAACTTATTAGTTGGCGTATTAACTATTAAGCCTCCTTCAAAGGATTTTCGATATCTGCTTTTGTCATATTATGTTTTTTTCTCCGAAACGTCGGAATATAGAAAATTGTCTGCTTCCATTATTTATAAAGACTGAAATCCAAAGAATCACTCAACCGTTAAAATGTCCTCTAAATACTCAACAAACATCGGTGTTGAATTAGAGCTATTCTAGAAGAAACAGCTGAATAGCACTCCAAATTTGCTTGAACAAGATCTAATTCAACACCGATGTTTGGTGGGTAATGAGAACCATACCGTTACTTATTAGATTTCACTAATGATAATGAATTTTGACTCCAACTGCGTCATGCCACATCGAGTCCATAAATCGCAGTTTACTCACCACCACAACTGCAGGCCTAGTTGAGAATCGATTTTTCCCCATTTAATAAACGAACCGCTTCCGAGCAAAAATAAAAGCGAATAAATTGTAATTTGTGCTAGTCGTAGCAGAGCACACATTCAACGTAATCGATCGCTGCGTGGCAGTCGTGAGGCAAATGTCATCCTTCGGAGTCACTGCGCTGCAGCCGGTATTTGCTCTGGTGAAAATTGATTCATGTGTAATCGATCACCCATACAAACGCTCCAGTTTCGCCTCCTGCTTGTCATCTCGATGTATTGATGGTGGCAATGAATGCAATCCTCCTGCAATTCCCGGCGGCACGACGATCGAGGGAGCCATCGAACTCGAGCTCGGTTTTGCTAGGTAACCAGTAGGTGATTGCAATTTTACCCCCACTGCCGCCTGCTGTGCATCGTTATCAAACGTCATTATCAGCGGGCACAGGGGAGCATCTTGCCGCTGACCTTCGCGTAGACATCGCAGGCAACAATAATAAACACTTTTATTTTGGAATGGTGGTGTCCGTGTGGCTTGTGGCTGGCACCATTGATAAGTTGCATTTTTTCAGTACTCCTTCAGTGCTCCTGAATCGAAATACGTCATATTAGGTGAGAGATGAGAGTGGGATGCATCACCTTTCGTCGTCTTTAACAAAGAAACAGGGATCGCTGCATATCAGGATGTTTTGAAGACGGAGGTCACGGAGGGAAAGGTGAACTTCGTTATGAATGAAGCTGATTCGGGACGAGAGTTCCGCTTCATCTATACATACACTCAGGCAGTAATTTCAGCGTCAATAAATTGCACAATTCACTCGACGAACACTTGAGAAATGTGGCAACAGTAGCCATTAATGTAACAATGAATAACAGCTTCAATTGGAATTCATATAAGATTAGCAATCGGAAGATTTAATGTTCAAATGTTTTGAGTGGTTGATAACTCAGCGGAGGAAACATATACAGTAAGAAAATCTGAATTATCATTGTGATATGAATATCAGAGCATGCAAATTTGGATCTTAAATTAATGGACCTAAATGTTCTCAAATTGCCGTTACTATTTGCTTTTGTAGATAATTTGCTCATAATAGCAACCAGTTTACATGAACTAGAACACATTTTTAAAAAAAATTATCAATCAATTAGGGGAAATAGGATTAGAATTTAATTACGACAAATGCCAATTACTTCTAAGATTTATCAGTAATAACGATCAGATGATGCCAGAAGAAATAGCTCTAATTGGAAAAACTTTTAAAATATGCAACAGGATAGATTATTTGGGAGTATATCTTACAGCATCCTTGGATAGACGATCAACAAATAGACTACGATGTAAATGCATATCAGACAAGTAGAACAGTTTAAGATTTTTGTAAAAATTAGGGAAGTTGATATAACAAAACAGTTGATAGAACCTCACAAATATGTCAAATTATGAACAAGCTTATACAAGTATCTCACTGTAAGAGACCAGCAAATATTAAATTTGATGCAAAGAGACTGTTGGAAGGCAAAACAATAACTAAGAGAGCAAGAGTAGGAAAAATCAGTAATTATGGTCACATTCTGAGAAGAGTAGATTTACATCCACTCAAATTAGCTTACAAGCTTACAAATTCAACAAGAAAAAAGAAGGACGACCATGCCTAACTTGAAAAAACTCGCTGAAACAAGATTTGAGTAGATATAGGGAGATGAGCAGTTAAGTATGGAAACAATTGGCTGAAGAGATGAGGAGAAATTAAAAAAAAAGGCAGTAGAAATATATAAGGAATCAGATAGTAAAATTTCGACTGAGAAACATTAGGTAGTTAATAAAAAATTGAAAGAGTAAAAACATTGGAAAAGAAACACTAAGAGCTGAAAAAATAGGGTTAAAGCAGAAAATAATGTATAAATTGATTAAGGTTTGTTTGACTAACTAGTTTATTTGGAATTGTAATATAAGTTTAAGAAGCAACATCATTCAAGGTACAAATCACGGGAATAAAAAATACATGCATAAAATACAAAAAAAAACGAATCCCAAAAATTTAAATACATAAATTCTAAATCAACGTAATACGTTAGTTATCACACTTCTGACAAATGCTTTAGAAATTTTTTTTATAAAAATCCGACCTAAACACAAAACATATTTTCTAAATACTAGTAAAGATACCCGAATAAAAAATTTAATTGTATTTAATGTATTGTAACCATACAATAGAATCTATAGTATGCACAATTAATAGCATTGCTCACTACGATAAGATGGCAATAGGAGTTATATTTCCCACAATAGAGTCTTATGTAAATTGAGGCATCGACGATATTAAAGGAGGGTTGTTATGTATCTTAAGTATAGGAAAAATCATTTTTTCCTAGCAAATTTGAGTCAATTACTATTAATTGTATTGTTTCACAGTTGTTGAAAATCCTGGCATATGGAGTGAAGTGTAGACCTATTGTAATGACAATATGTATTTTTCATTTATCTGATTCACGAACAATAAGATTTATGGTCGGAAATAGATTTTGAGGTTCTTTTATTTTATTGTATTGTAATTGCATGGTTATTTTTATCCGGGTATCCCTAATAAAAAAAATAAAAATAAAACGAAGATCAACATTAAGGTTTGATATTTATCAGTTCATCATTGGGTAGGAAAAAAGTAACATATGAATGAGTTCATCACACATTTTAATATTCTCGTTTTAGGTTGACTGGGATGAACGAAAAAGGTTTAAGCAGACATTGAAAGTATACATTTTGCTAAACTTCACATCAAAGCAGTTTGACTTACTTCACATCACGCCTAAAACGTATGATTAAAGTTGAGGAACGAACCGAGAAAAAAAGGAACAGCAATCAGAAAACACGTCATACAAAAAAAAAGAGTAATACCCCGTTCACGCTACAACCAATGCACAGTGGTCCAGTAAGCTACTTTAAGCGGACATGAGGTTTTCAAAGGAAATTTGTGGTATTAGGGCTTTGATTACTTCTGAGAACTTGTTGCAAACTTATTGTACTAAAATTTGTATCAAATTAGTTTTTTCTTGCATTAAACGCAAGAGTGGCGTATACTCTAACTTTTTTATGAGCCAATATCGTGAGATGATATGTTCAGCAAAAGTAGTTGTAGAAATTTATTTGATTTACCTGAAGAAGCTCGAAACTTAATAAAAACTAACTAATATCCTAATAAGCCATTTTTCATTGAAAACACGTGGTAATTGCCATATACTGAACAGAAATAGCCATGATTTCTGTGTGTTTTGATTCTATTTGAGCTCCCGATGTATGTTTTTATTGAAAACTGTAAGTTACAGAAAGTAGCTTTAAAAAAGATAGAAAAATATCATCTCTCCCAAATTCTCCTTAAACGTACTCTAAGGTGTATTGAATCAAGTCATGGTATACCATATTTTTTTCAGGTGCTCCATTTCATGTTGTTAGGCTTATAGTATGGCGTAAATTTAACTGAAAATTTACTATAAAATGAAAACAAGAAGAAATACAACTATGGTGTATTTAGCAAATTTGTAGAACACAGCAAGCTGGTAAAAGTTAAAAATGAATGACTTTTAGTCGAAAAACGATTATTTACTAAAATTCGGAATTATCGCAGTAGGCTTTGAAGCTAGAAAAAAAATATGTTCTACAATGTTTTTCATACAATTCCTACAATTTTGTTGAACATATCATCTCACGATTTTGGCTCATAAAAAAGTTAGAGCATACGCCACTCTTGCGTTTAATGCAAGAAAAATATTTTTAATACAAATTGTAGTACAATAAACAAACCTTAACCAATTTTACACTAACCAATCGGTTAGGAAGGATCACAGCCAGATAAGCAAGCTGTTGCTTATGCCTAATCTATCAAACTTGGCTATTGCTATCTGGTGGTAAATAACTTCTACTTCATGACCATTTTCTGGTAGCTGGACAATGAAAGAGGTTACGCACGTCAAATTAGTGGTAGTCGAACGTTTAGGAATAAATCTGTGTTGATCCGGTGGAATATAAAGGGTGTTCATAAAGGGTGATACGGTCAAAATTTGGTCAAGGGAAAACGCGTGTAAATCGGTGAAATCGGTTATTTAAAAAATCAAATTAAATTTCTTTTTCAAGTTCAATTAATATAAAATTCAGGAAAAATATTCAGTTAGGCTTCCGCTTTTCCAAATCCGAATTGCCGGGCCTTACGCTTGACCCCTGCCATCAGATTTTGTACAGCCACCTTGTCCACCTTCTTCGCCGCAGAAAGCCAGTTTGCCTTGAACTGCTGCTCGTCCTTAGCAGTTTTTTGGTCTTCTTTAGGTTCCACTTGACAATAGCCCAGTATTTCTCAATTGGGCGGAGCTCTGGCGTGTTGGGAGGGTTCTTGTCCTTGGGAACCACCTGCACGTTGTTGGCGGCGTACCACTCCATGGCCTTTTTACCGTAATGGCAAGATGCCAAATCCGGCCAAAACGGTACGGAACAACCGTGTTTCTTCAGGAAAGGCAGCAGACGTTTATTCAAACACTCTTTCACGTAAATTTCTTGGTTGACAGTCCCGGAAGCTATGAAAATGCTGCTTTTCAAGCCACAGGTACAGATGGCTTGCCAAACCAGATATTTCTTTGCGAACTTTGACAGTTTCGTGTGCTTGAAAATATCTGCTACCTTTCCCTTCCTTTTCGTATAAACTCCTGTCCCGGAAGCTGCTTGTAGTCGGCTTTGACGTAGGTTTCGTCGTCCATTACCACGCAGTCAAACTTCGTCAGCATCGTCGTGTACAGCCTCCGGGATCGCGCTTTGGCCGTCGTATTTTGTTTATCATCGCGATTTGGAGTCACTACCTTCTTGTAAGTCGATAGTCCGGCTCGTTTTTTGGCTCGATGCACGGTTGTAGACGATACACCCAGCTTATTTGCGGCATCTCGGAGAGATAGGTTAGGGTTTCGCTTGAAACTACCGGCAACTCTCTTTGTCGTCTCAGCGGCTTCCGGTTTTCGATTTCCCCCCGATCCAGACTTCCTGACTGTCGACAAACGTTCCCCAAACACTTTAATTACATTTGTAACGGTTGATTTGGCAACTTTTAGCGATTTTGCCAACTTTGCGTGCGAGTAGCTCGGATTTTCGCGATGCGCGAGCAAAATTTTGATACGCTGCTCTTCTTGCTTGGACGGCATTTTGACAACTGAAGAGTGAATTCCAAAATCAAAATAGGAGCAACATTCTTCACACAGACACCTTCAAAATGAGGGGTGTTCAGGTTTTTTAAATGCAAAATTGAAAGAAATACGTCAAGTTGATATTGACCAAATTTTGACCGTATCGCCCTTTAGTTAAATTGCATCACTTTAAACTCGTCCTCAAAAACAAGTCTCTCAACCGATTTATATGAAATATTCAGGGAATATAAAACAATGTATAATCTTGGCTTCGGTATTTTTACTACACTGCATTTCTCTTCCAAATCCAAAAGTCCGTACTTTCTTCTTAATACCACGCATACATTTTTGTACAACGCTTAAACCAACTTCCGCTTACAACCATGACTTCAACATTTCCTGTTCTGTAGTGACAACTCTAGGATGCCTACGAAGTTCGTGCTTCATTATAGCCCACTATTTTTCAATTGGCCGCAACTTTGGACAGTTTGGGGGATTAAGATCCTTCGGCACGAAATTGACACCATTCGTCTTGTACCACTCCAGAACGTCCTTGGAGTAGTGACAAGAGGCTAGGTCCGGCCAAAAAAATTGTGTGTTTTGAGAAGCGGAAGCAGTCGTTTTTTTCAGGCATTAATTTATGTATACTTGACCATTTGCAGTTGAAGTTGTCAAGAACGGCTTGCTCCGTTTACCACACCAACAAATCCCCTACCAAATCATCAATTTCTTAGGGAACTTTGACACTTGCTGTTTCCTGAGAGACTCTGGAACATCGAACTTGTCTTTCGCAGTCACATACTGGTTGCCGGGAATTAGTTTAAAGTCCACTTTTACGTGTATTTCATGATGTGTACAGCTTACGCGCATGTGTTTTAGCTGTCCTATTCTGTTTTTCATTGCGGTTTGGAGCTTTCTGAACATTGAATGAACGGAGCCTGGCTCGTTTCTGCGCTTTCTGCACGAAACTTTTGGTGAAGTGCATCTTTTTCACGTTCGCTTGTTATCCTTCATACAGTACGGAACACTTTTTCTACCACTCACCTTCTTCCGATCGACAATTAAACGTTCCCCGAAACTATGAAACGAGACACTGTAGACTGGTGAATTTTCAACATCTCTCCGATGGCTCGGTGCGAAAGAAGTGGGTTGTCGAGGTGCGTGTGCAAAATGTTCTCGCGCGTTTGCTGTTCCTTCGACTCCATTTTCGAAGCTACGACACATATCACAGTGATACTCACGCAGTCTAAACAATACACGCTGAGGTCATTCCACCCAAAATTTCGTTGAAGTCAATCCAAAGGGCAAAATGTTACAGCTTATTGAAAGTGATGCAATATAACTGTGGACACCCTTTAGTACGCTTAGCTCTGCACTAGCTTGCGAAAAATAATCACCTTAAACAACTTGGATACTGCACTTAATGCAGCTATGGCCCGGTAATTTAATATTAGACTCTTGCAGCCTTTTCTAAACACTAGAAAAACATATGACTGTTTCCAGCAGTTCGGAAATTAGCCGGTAGACAATGAAAGATTGAACACCTGTGCAAACGGAGATGCAAGCATATCTAAACTCCGTTTCAGTACAAGCTATGGGATACCGTCTGGATGGGATGTGGTTGAAGACTTCAATTCTTTGCAAGCTGCAATCACCATGTCATTGTATTCCGGATGCAGGAAGACGATGCAGATGTCCTGCGAGTCGAGCTGCTCGCCGGAGAAAACGTTGTTGAATGTGAAACCGAACATGGAAATTCGGGCAATGCAATAAGCTTCAAGCAAACCATCCGTCATCAAGGAGCGCAAATCGGATTCCTTCTGCTGATCGCTAAAGGGACGATAACTACTTTTGGAGTTAGATGTAGGGGTTATAGAGAACCGTTCAATTGCGTGTATTTAGCATTCGCCTCTACGTTGCTCGCTATTTTAGAATCCGTGCTATATTTACTGTATAAAAGCTGCCTTTTTCAATTCTTTGAGAGCGGAGCTCGATCGGTTTAGTCGATTTTAGTTTCCTACTCACAAAACAAACTGACCACTGGCCTACAACAGCACACCAGATATTGTCGATGTAGTGAGATTGGCGTCAGAAATATTGAGAATCTCGTCCCAGTGTACAAGTTCCAAAAAATCAGCTCTCGTGATGTCAAGTCAATCGGCCCAGAGAATTTTGCTGCCAAGAAATCGTGCCCAAGTTGCTAGATTTGGCAGAAAATAATAGGATATTTCGTGTAAATCAAAGCCAGATAGCGCCTGAATCTAGTCTGTTGTATGGAAGAATGTTAACATTGTTGTATGGCACATGAAAAATTGCAAACAATTTCGTTGTTTACGCCTCCGTTGGCTTAGAATTCAACGAGAGGAAATTTTACGCGCTTGTTAAAATTAATATTTTTTTTCTGTGTAGAGTGAACAGCTAACAGAAGGCTACCTTGGATACTCTTGCTGCCTTTAAAAGGTGACCGATCTTGGAATCGTAAAAAAATTAATTCGTCGTAGTATTTCCATACTCCATACTGATACTCGACTACTGATACTACTGTTGATCCCACCAACGTTTTGGTAGTACACAGATAAAAAGAAACATTGAATTTTCAGCGTTATCTAATGCACATAAAGGGAATTGTAGATTTGGCAGAAAATTATAGGATATTTCATGTAAATTTATGTCAGACAACGCCTGAATCAAGCCTGTTGTATGCAAGATTGCAAACATTGTTGAATGCAAACATTGTTTACGTTTCCTTTGGCTTGCAATTAAACGGAGCGAAATTTTACACGCTTGTTAAAATTAATTATTTTTTTCTGTGTACACCAGCACATTCGAAGTAGAAACTGCAGCTTGTCTTTTTTGGGGCGATGTCATGGGAATTACAGTTCCCGGTTCGAACGGCGTAACGGAGACTGATGGCGTTGGCGGGAATGAATGGTTTCGATCAGACTCTGGAGATTCAGAGTAAACAAGGGACACGCGCGGGTAGAGATTGATAGAAGACCCTCTCACGGCATTTGGCCACAGGACCAGGACGAGTAAAAACTGACTGAAAGTAAATTGGTAAGCAAAAAAAAGTTCATTAATGGTTGCTCTCCAGTACTTTTACTAAAACTTCATTCAGTTACAGCATTAGATGTTTACATTTCTTCAGTTTGAACGAAAGCTCGAACCGTCCTATTGATGGTGCCCATCAGCGCTCGCACAGAGAAACGGCCACGGAATCAGCGCATTTCTTACATTTTGCCCGCATTGGCTGAATGTCCGGTGCTTTGAAATTGTCCCCAGTATTCTTCGGTTGGTCGAAATTGCGGGCATTTCGTAGGATTCATTAGCTTGGGGACAAAGTCGATCTTGTTGGCAGCATACCATTCGAGAACCACCTTACGTAGAGGCAGAGGATGAACGGCAATACAGGCTTTTTCAGGCATTCGTCGATGTAAACTTGTGATGTCATCGTCGAGGATGTGACGAATGTTTCATTTTTCAGTCCACAACTGCAAATCGGTTGCCAAATCATGGCCTTCTTCGCGAACTTGTCGGTAAACATGAACTTGAATCTTCCCGGTACATCCCCACGTCCAGTCGCGATGTAAAACATTTGACCGGGAAGCTGCTGAAACCGTTTGACGTATGTTTCGCCATCGATCCAGGTGCAGCCCTTGTGTTTGGTCAAATCACGCACGTACAAGAGCCTTGCACGTTTTCAAAAGCCGGTTCGGATGTTTACTGGCTTTGTACGACTTATATCCTTCCCTGTCAAAGATGTTCTGTACCGTTTGAAAGTTGGCGTTGTACCTTCTGTCCCCATCTCGGATCGAAAGACCGGGGTTGACTTTAACGCATCTCAACACCTTGCTGTGCGGCTGACGATCCCTGGTTCCAGTTTTTTCGTAGGTCCGCTGATACTTTTCCATACTCTAGCAGGTTTTGAGCACTCGACAAACTGTTGTTTTCGGCATCTTCAGTACTTTACCCAGCTTGGAATCGGACCACTCCGGATTTTCCAGCTGTTTGTGAACAATATTTTTTCTTCTTTCGAGTTCCATTTGACGTTATTGCTGAACGCGATCGACTACTTCGATCAAACTTGCACCAGTTGTTCTCTATAGAAGTGAAAACAAACCACTGCCAAAGATGTTCGATTCCCAACACTAGAGGCGTACTAGCGGATGTGGGTCGAGACTTTATCGAGACTTATGCCCAATAATTATTGTTTGAACGCTCGCTTATACCGTTTTGGGCTGAGCGACACCAATCTCTGTTAATTTGGACAAGGTTATTAGGACGCAGATCACATTATTTGGTCTTCTGCCGAGCATCGTGGAGTCAGATCTGAGCTTTACGATTCCCTTCGGGCTCGAGATAAACAACCCAATGTACCGGTTAGAGATATCTTGGCTGCACGTGATCTGGAGTTAATGAAATTCATTTATGTGTTT
>JASCZW010012633.1:0-27901 GCA_034211315.2 Aedes japonicus
CAACCTCTCTCTGTATAAATATGCTGTTAACTAAACGTTACAAAAAATATTTATAAAAACTATCTAACTTTCCTCCTGCTTTTTTCTTCTCATATCTCACCGAATCTTACGACCTTTGGCGATTGTTTCGCCTCTGTGCGGGGAGAATGCGCCCTTCTTCGCCTTCTTCGCCTACTTCGTCCTCTTAACACTAAATAGGATTAGTTTATCTTAATCTTACACGCTGGAGGAAGGGCAAATAAAGAGAGGAACAACGCGAAGAAACGATGGGTTTCGAATTATAGTAGTGTAACATTCTGTGCTGGATTGACCAACTTTGCCCGGCCAATCTGCTTTTTGCTGTGTTTAGGTTTCGGATTTTTCGTTTTTTGTTTTTTGTTTAGCTATTTACAGGTCTCGTTTGAGATTATTTTCACCACCACTCTGTCGCTGACTTTTAATGTACAAGTGTGTATGTGTGTGTGTGTGTGTGCGCGCGTGGTGAAGATACTGATTCGGTATGATGACAGCGCAGAGAAAACAGCAGCGCTGTGAGTAACGATAGTGCACTATACATAAAGAGGGATCAACAGAAATTGCTTCTAAAAAATTAACAACTAGATATTCGATTTGTGTGTGTTTGTGTATGAATGCTGTGTGGCATTTCTTAATCTTGATTTGGTTTTCTTTTCAATAAGAGGTCACTATCACGCTTCATTCTTGGTTTGGTGTTGGGTTGACTTGTTCGGAAAATCCTCGCTGGAGCCAACCATCGTCATGATTCGCTACGTTTCTCCAGCTTCAGCTTTACAGAGATAGCGAGATCAACGCTAGAAACGATAGGGTTAGAAGGGCTACGTACGTTTGCTGCTGCAAGTGATGATGGGACCGATGGTGCAGGGATTGAGCTGTTAAATAGACGAAAGAAAGAAAAAATATATGATTATTTGAGAAGTTATGATACTGTTATTGCTTTGCTAAAATTGGAAAACAGTTGTCATAAGCTGGACAGTTTAATTCGGGTTGTCTTCTATTGGTTTTCGATGGCTCGATTGCAATCTTTTCGCAGTTAAGTTGTCTGCAAAACTGTAACTAACAATCTTAAACTAATAGCTATCCAATGAAACCATATTGATTTTCATTCAAGTACTGTTTAACGATTCACTTATAATCCTTATAATCAATACAGCAACAACTGAGCGAAGGTGAGGATACAAGTTAACCGTAGCGTTTATAAAATGCATCGGTTATATGCCTTCCATATACGCACATTTGCGTACGCACAACTTTGTGATGGTTTTAACGTGCTCATCACAGTATGCTGTGTGTTTGACTGTCATCTTTTCTTTGTTAACTTGTTTGTAGATTTATAATTCTTTGTTTTCAAAATATCTTGAATTGAAAATTGTTGAACTTAAGTGTGCAGTCAACTGTCGTGACCTGACCGAAGTTTCCAGCCTTGATAATGTTGATTTACTGTTCGTTGCTGCTACTGCTCCTTTGCTGTCAAAGTTCGTTACAAGAATGAACTGAATCAGTAGTAGTAAAATATGCTTTTATTTATCAGTTAATTGTCGTATAAACTAATTTTTACAGATTAAGTGTTTCAGCCCAATGGGCTCTTCAGCTTTGTTAATGAATTGTTTGTGTTTGGTGTGTTACGTGTGTTTATGTTTTACATGAGATTGTCAGTGCAGCCCTTGGGGCATTGTTTGTTAAAATTTGATAACCTACCTAATCTACAACTAAAACTACAATTGGAAAATCCTAGGGGTGGGGAACCAGATTCCTGATGATCTGGTGATCCGATGTTAGGCAGCGTGCCCTGTACCGATTGATAGACTCACTAAAGCGATCGTCGAGCATTTTTATCTCGGCCAGACGGTGGACCTCAGATGTTCTTGTCCTCGGAGGGGTGTTCATTATCATCCTGCGGAACTTGTTTTGTACTCTCTGAAGTTTCAGGAGATGTGTTTTTGCACAACTCTCCCAGATTGGCATTGCATACTCGATGACCGGAAGTATAATTTGCTTGTAGACAGCAAGCTTATTTTTAAGGGATAATGTAGACCTTCTGTTGATCAATGGGTACAGTAGTTTCAACAGAGTATCACATTTGTGACAGTTTTGTCAACCTGATCCCTGAAAATAAGCTTGCTGTCTAAATGCTATTTGACAGCACAAGATAGACAGCTGATTTGGTCCATTCCACCGTTGTGTTGTTCAGGCTTATTTTACAATTCTCAGGCGGGACAAGTCTGGGAGAATTAGAATGTGGAAACAGGATGACCTGGGTTTTCGCTGCGTTGATACAAATCTTCCATTCAGTGAAGTATTCTGACAGAACATTCAGGCTTCGCTGCAGTTTCGCGGCAAGCGCTCTTATTACCCTACCATTGTGGACGACTGCGGTATCATCGGCGAACAACGACAGAGATCCATTTTCAGGGAGCAGGGGTATATCCGAGGTGAATAAATTGAACAAAAGTGGACCTAATATACTTCCTGCGGAACACCGGCGGAGATCTCCTGACTACCGGAAACTGCACCATGCAACGAAACACGGAATGTCCTGTCAGAGAGATAATTTTTAATAACCTTTACCAGGAAGATTGGAAGATTGTATCGCTTGAGCTTGTACACCAAGCCATCATGCCACACATTATCGAAGGCCTTCTCGATATCGAGAAGGGCCATAGCGGATGTTTTCGAAACAGACTTGTTCCGCCTGAGGATGTTCATGACTCGATTAAGTTGATGGACTGTTGAGCGACCATGATCGGAAACCGAACTGCTCATCCAACAGGATATTGAGCTCGTCAGCAGATGTTAGGAGCCGACGGTGGATCGCTTTCTCAAACAGTTTAGATAGACCTGAGAGAAGGCTGATTGGTCTGTAGCTTCTGGAACATGAAGGATCTTTCCCAGGTTTCCGAATGGGGATGACTTTGGCTGACTTCCAGCACGATGGGAAGTAGCCAAGACAGAGGCATTGGTTAAACACCACCGCCAGATGCTTGTAAAACTGGGGCTCAATTGCTTGAGCTCCAAGTTCATGATGTTGTCGAAACCGAGGGCCTTCATGTTCTTAGAGGTCTTGATATAAGTCAACAATTCGTCAGCTGAGATCTCCAAATCTTCGGAGAAGTCGTTAGGACTTTGATCGATGTTAGTTATAAGCGCGCTAACGGTAGCTTCGTGTGGACTGACGATGTTTTGACCGAGTTGTGAGAGCTGACGAAGTGTTTACTTATCTCATCAGCCTTCTCTGCAGGTGTTACCAACCGATCCACTTGAGTCATTGACGTCTAGTGGGATCAACGGTGGAATGGGCCTTGGCTTAGTTTTTAAAATTTTTGTCATCTTCCAGAACGGCTTAGCACAATCTGGGAGAGAGCGAATTTTGTCAGAGAAATCATTATTTCTAAGGTCCACCATTCTGGCCTTGATAATTTTGGTCACTCGATTACAGTGACGTTTGAGCGTTGGCAAACCAGTTCGCTGGTATTGCCTTCGAATGGCGTTTCGCAGTTGTATTAAATCTTTAGTGGGTCTATCAATGGGTACAGAGTCACTCACCTGATCAATCACCGGTACATGTTGCTCCGGGCCTGGGAGATCGCTTGCTCGATGCTCTGCAGCTGTCGTTCGATGTCATCAACCGAATCAAGGCGCATGTCGAAATCGATATTGTCATCCACGTGTTGTCGGAACCTCTCCCAACTGGCGCGATGGTAGTTCCGTCTGGTGATTCGATGCCGGTTGACCGAGGAGCCAACTTCGGCCACCACCGGATAGTGGTCGAGCTGAGCTCCTGGTGTACGATCGGCTGGGCGATGTTGTTCCCCATGTTGGTGAGAAAGATGTCGATTGTCGAATGGACCCCGGATCAGCTCAACCGGGTGGGAGTATCCGGGCCCAGGACGGTGTAATGTCCCTCTTCCAGGTCTTCCTGCAAAATTATTCCGTTCCGATTCCGCCGGGTGTTCCCCAGGCTTCGTGTTTCGCATTAAGGTCGCCGGCGATGATGAACTGCCCTGCCTCCGAGTTAGCTTACGGATGTCGTTTCGTAGGGCCGTTGTTGTTCCGTTGTTGGTACTGGCTTGCTTGGGACAATAGGCCGCGATGATGGTGATTGGGCCGACGGCAGTTTCGACTTCGACTCCGATAGCTTCGATAGTCTGCAGCTGAAAGCTCGGAAGCAGATTGCAGTTGATGTTGTAGCGCAGGGCGATCGCGACTCCTCCTCCACTAGGGCCGCTACGATCAAGTCGCACAATCCGGTATCCTGGGATAATAACGGTGAGTTCGGGCTTGAGGTGTGTCTCGGTGACGATGGCGATGTCGATGGCCTTCCTGTTAAGGAAGTCACCGAGCTCAACGGTTTTGTTCCGGATGGAACAAGCATTCCAATTTACGATGTTGATGGAGCGATTATGGTCCATATTTAAAAATGAACGTCATCGTCACGGATGTGGCGGCTTTGAGCTGTTCCTCCTTGGAGCGGCAGGAACGTAGTTGGCGATAGAGCTCTTGCACGAACTCCACCATTTGCTCCGAGTTGTAGAGCTGTCCATCGACGGGTGGTTGCGTGAAGGTACTGCGACTCGCATTGCCCCAGCCGGGAGGAGGAGTCGGGTTGGGGGCGGCGGCGGCTGCCGCGAAGCGATGATGGACCGAAGCTGACGGGCGGTTTGCTGGCGGTGATTCAATGGGATCGGCGGTAGGTTTGGCACCTGATACCGAAGTGACGGGAAATTTTCCTCGTTCATCGGAGGTGGTGGACGGCGATGAGCAGGCCGAGACTTGGTAGATGACTTCTTGCGGATCGCCAAAAATTCAGCACATTTGGGGCAGGTACGATTGCTGCTCTCATGGTTTGCGCCACAATTTGCGCACTTCAGTACCGCACCTTCTTCCATCGGGGCACAATCGTTGGTACTGTGGGCTCCGGCACACTTGCCACATCGCGGCCTCATGTGGCAGTTGCGAGTTCCATGGCCGAACGCAAGGCAGTTGCCACATTGCGTCACGTCGTGCTGTCGCGGACGATACCGGTCCCACTCGACGATGACGTCGAAAAGGGCCCGTGTTTTCATCAGCTCCGCCATCGTGACGGATCCCTTCTCAAGGTGGACCAGATAGAGTTGGTCCCGGTAGTTACCGTGTTGCTGGCGCCTGATGGGAAACACCTTCTGAGGCTTTAGTGCCGCCGCTTGCAGCTCTGCGAAGATTGACTCCGGTGTGAGTTCTGGAAGGCCACGCAGAATCACCTTCAATGGCTTGCTTCCGGGCGCGTCGTGAGTGTAGAACTCGTGTTTCTTCGCGACTAGGTGAGCGCCGACAGCACGGTAGTCAGCCTCCGTCGAGCACATCACCTTAATTCCATTACTGCACGGCTTGTACAGCGGATGGATTTTGATAGCTGCAAGCTCGGTCCTGAGTGCAGCAATGTCCTTCGATGTGGTAAAGAGCGGGGGACCTTCACCTTCTTCGGCACCTCCTGGATCGGAAGCACGGCGAATTGATTGCTCGCTAGTAGACGAGCGTTGCGATCCACTGGATCGGCGTCATCGTGGCGCAGCCGCTTGGAACTGCCCGGTTGCGGTAATGTTTCGGGAGCGGATGTCACCGTTGGTCGATTTTTCGACCCATTGCCACAGCAATAGGTCGAGGCAGGAAATGTATCCGAACTTTGAAGCACTTTTTTCTGCTTTGCCACCGCAAAAGATGAGCAAGCGCAGGCGATAGGTTGTGAACCGAACACGCAATCGCGAAAGCGGGCGAGGGAAAAAACGGGAGAAAAACTTTTACTGCGAGGGTGCGAAAACACGACCGATCGTGTCGCTTGGTAAAACTGGAATCGCTCGTGAACTGAATCAGCACAGCTAGCTGGTTTTTATAGCCAACGCCATCCCATGTCAACGCGTTGCGTTGGTTTTGTTTATTCTTAGGAAGTGAAGAGAATTTCGCAAAGCATACTACAAGTTTTATTTCCTTTCACGCTCAGTTGATTATACTCAAATCGAATGATAATTTTATCCAATCGAAAGGTAAATTATTACTCTTAGAATCCTACAAAGCATCTTAACATTTCCTTCACACAAACTCTGTAAACTACATCAACCAGTCTAAGCAACTTCATGTTTTTGAAAAAGCACTACCAACTGCAGACAGCTAGCAACCTAGTCTGTTGATTCCCAATAAACGAGAGTTTCATAGTTTTTTTCTCGTCTAGACCAGTCTTCTTTCTTTTCAAGCTACTTGTGAATTTACCACTATCTAGTCCACTCAAGAAAAATGAAGTGATAATTATGGTTCTAAGCCCATGGTTTAGAGAAAAAGGTGTAAGCTATGCGAAAATTGCTAAAGCACCAAAAGCATCGAAAAAAGTTGTAAGGAACAATATTCCTTAGATAAACTGCCAAGAAGAGGCAGAAATCCCGGATCTTCCAAGCAGAAACTGGACTAGATGGTGATATATTCTAATTGGACATAACAAATCAAAGTTGATACGTAATTTGGATCCTCCCTTAGCTCAATCGGTAGAACGAGCTGAAAAGATAAGCCACATTTTTGTGAGAGCTTAGTGTAAACGTGATTTGATATTTGAAAGCATGTAGTTCAAAACGGAACGCCCTGCTTGTATTTGTAAAATATAATTTTAATATATTTAGGTTAATTTCTTTCAACTTGATTGGATTCTTGAAACCATGTGATCCAGAGCATATATTTCATCATTGACATTAACAATGATTGACATTTTCTATCGAATGGGGGCGTCTAAATTGGTACAGCTGTAGGAAAAATGAGACCTAGATAACTAATTTCAACTTAAAGGGTGTATTTGATAAAAATGGCACACAGAAAATCTTCTGTAACTTTTGAATCGTATGAGTAAAAAACCTAGAAATTCGAGTAGATCTTAGCCATAGTGTATTATTTACATCTGCCAAGTTTCATAGTTATACATTCAGTAGTTCCAGTCATGTCGTCGAAACAAGAAATTGTCCGTGAGAAAATTTTGTGCACTCACAATCAAAATCCAGGGGCGTCCCACCGGTGGATTGCTAAAAGGCTTGGAATTGCAAATCCAACTGTGTCTCGTGTAATAAGAACCTTCAGGGAGCGTCTGAGTGTCCAAAGGAAGGAAGGGAGTGGTCGTAAAAGTGGTCCAATGGACAGTAAAATGGCCAGGAAAGTCGTACAACAATTCAAGAACCGTCCAAACATGTCAATTCGAGATGTCGCTAAAAAGTCTAAGGTGTCAGTCGGTTTTGTGCAAAAAACCATGAAGCGTGCTGGGTTACATGTTTACAAAGTGCCAAAAGCCCCAAACCGGAATGAAAAACAAAACATCACTGCGAAAACCCGCGCCCGGAAGCTTTACACGAAGCTGCTCACCAAATCCGGTTGCATCGTGATGGATGACGAAACATACGTCAAGGCCGACTTCCGTCAACTTCCTGGGCAAGAATATTTCGTTGCCAAGTCGAAGTTCGATGTTCCGGAGGATGTTCGAAAGAAGAAACTATCGAAATTTGCAAAGAAGTTTCTAATCTGGCAGGCGATTTGTGGATGTGGTGAAATAAGTGCTCCCTTCATCACTTCCGGAACAATAAACGGTGCGATTTACACGGAAGAGTGCCTTAAGAAGCGTCTCTTGCCATTCATTAAGAAGCACAAAGGATCAACTCTGTTTTGGCCTGATCTAGCATCCTGCCACTACGCTCGAAACGTATTGGAGTGGTACCGAGCCAACGGAGTTAATTTTGTGCCAAAGGATATGAACCCACCAAATTCACCGGAACTTCGTCCAATTGAAAAATTCTGGGCAATTATGAAAACGGAACTTCGCAAACATCCCAAAACTATAAAAAAAGAGCTAGAATTGAAGAAAATTTGGATAAAAACAACAAAACACTGGGAAAATCGGTTGTACAAAATTTGATGGGTGGAGTGAAAAGGAAGGTGCGGGCATTCGGGATGGGAGACGAAATTGAATAAAACAAATGTTGTAAATCAAAACTCATTAGTAGTTCTTCATTCCCTGAAAATTTCAAGAAAATCCGATAATCAGTTTAATTTTTGATGAGTATATATGTGTGTGCCATTTTATCGAATACACCCTTTTAATTGCTGATCTTTGAGAAAAACGTGTATGTTGTTTACATACGAAGAATTATCGCGTATAGATTGTTGGACAAGTCGACCCTATTGGTATTTGTCAGTTTTTATTGCCATATCTTACGTATCAAACTGTATTTTTATTCAATCGACTATTCTATTCGTACTGTGTTAAGTGTTTTCCGTGCGGATGTGTTAAAGTTTACTTCGTTCCGTGGGTTTTATTTTTTGTGCGAAATTCGTGATTTTGTGAACTATTTCAATCCTCCACTTGAAATCGCATACATACAGACAACAGCCCATCGCGTTTTTTTTCTGGCCCTCTGTGAGCAAAAAGTGTAACTACACTTTGCTTGGTATCAGTTCTGCATACTTTCTGGCGTTCACTTTTTTCAACTCACCATTCAGAATGGCATGCACTCGTTGTCAGAAAGTTGTTCAAGATTTTGATCGTATTTCGTGCCGCGGTTACTGTGGATGCTCATTCCACACGATTTGCGCGCAAGTGGATCAACCGTTACTTGAAATGCTACGAGGATACGCTCGTAATGTATTTTGGATGTGTGATGACTGCGCTGATCTGTTCTCCAGTGATCATTTCCGGAAAATTGTCACGCGTAATTCTGACCAAAGCGGCGATGAGACATCAATCAATTCGCTGAAAAATGACATCGTCAAGCTGAGTGATGCAGTCAACGCACTTTCAGTCAAAGTTGACGCCAAACCTCTGACACCAATGACCAAGCCAGCATGGAGAAATGCTAATCGGACGAATACATCCAACACACCGAAAAAGAAAACGTGATGACGATTCTACCATCAAAATTCCTACTATTCGTGGTACTAAGCCAACTTGTCCACTGGTGAAAGTTTTACAACAGGACGATGCGGATGAATGTGTGTGGATCTACCTTTCTGCATTCCACCCTCAGTACATAAGAAGCGGAAATTTCGTCACTCACTAAGGACTGCTTGAACATGGAAATGGATGCAAAACAAAAAGTAATCAAGTTGATCCCAAAAGGTAAAGATCCAACCAGTTTGAGCTTCGTGTCGTTCAAAGTTGGAGTTAACATAGCGCTGAAAGACGTTGCGTTGTCAAGTTCATCTTGGCCACAAAATGTAGCGTTTCCGAGAATTCGAAAACCATGCCAAAAACGTGAGACGAATCGTCAGTATAAATCAACCTGTGGACAGCTCCTAAACATCTGCGTAAAATCCACATCGGAACCAGAACTCACTGCCTACTGCATTAAGGAAGCCCCTATTTCTCTAGACTCAGGCGTGCTTCCTGTTTCCTGCCATCGTAGCCGTTCTGCACCTGTGCTCAAAGATGGTGACGGGGGCTTCCAACCACTGGTTTCAGGCAAGTACGCATGCTATAGAAACGTTCTCTCTCCTTATGTGTCCCAACGTTCTAGGCTCACATTTCGAAATATTGACTATTCCAACACGGAACTACCACCCGATGACATGACAACTCTAGCAACTGAGTCTGCAATAGGAAGCACTGAACTTTTCGCCGTAAAGCATGTCGATCCAGAATGCACTGCTTGTCGCCTCATGGAAGCCCTTGAACCCCTCAACACAGTCGAGCTTACTGGTTCCTGCCATCATAGTTGTTCTGGCCCTGTTGTTGAGTGCGGTGATGGGGTCTTCCAAACTTCAATCTCAGGCAAGTATGAGCTTAACCGAACCAACCTGGCTTTTGATTTGTTTTTGCATCCTAGTACTACGCCACGTGACACAACAACAACTAACCTTACTGTCATGGATACCGCTCCCACTAACAACCTACGTGTGTATTACCAAAATACCAGAGGACTTTTGACCAAGATGTTGGAAGATGTTTATCTTGCTGCGCTCGATGGCGAATATGATGTTTATGTATTCACGGAGACCTGGCTCGATGGAAGAATCAACTCAGTTCAACTTTTTTTTTTTGAGCAACTCTGGTCTTCCAAAGCACATTCGGAGGGTCTCGATCACCTGCGATACTGCTGCTGGTAGCACCAAGCGACTGCGCACTGTTTCGAGCGCTGGTCCCGATAAACATCGCTGTAAGCGGGGCATGTTCTCCCCATCCGTGTATCCAAAAGCTTCGGTGGTGTAGCGGTAGCTGGAGATGAAGATCGGCCAATCAGCGGGATCGCCGGAAAATCGAGGAAGTTCTCTAGCCAGGGACTGTCTTGCTGCTAGCTGCTGCTGCGTTCATGGCTGGGAAACATTTGATTACGTTGAGCGATTTGTGACTGACGAGGGGAAAAGCCAACTCAATCGTACGCGAGGGTGCGTTACGCGTTTGTACACCGGCGCACGAAAAGTGTTTCCAAACGTCACATCGGTCGCACTGAACCATGTCCTCGGTGCACGTCGACAGGCCGCACAGCTCGATTCTTCAGCATTTTGTCCTTTCGTCGTCTGAAGTTTATCCATTTTGGCGAATTTTGAAGCTTTGTCAAGGGGGGGGGGTGCAATAAGAAGACGGGCCGGTTTTGATAGCGTAAGTTGCTTCAACTATAATCAAATGTTCCTTTTTCTCTTTTCAGGTTTTCGTAGATCAACCAGCCGATATCGGATACCGAACATAGAAATAAATCCAATAAATTCACTTTCAACTCTAGTAACAACACTTTAACTCACTGGTAAATTTTATCGCGGACTGTCTATATCGATACCGCAATTGTTCGATTGTCACATCGTGGATTGACATCTGTCACTTCAGTCCCGACGCGAAGCATTGACAGCTAAACGCGTCGCGTCAAAGTCGGTGAGTGACAAGGTTGCCAGCTTGCCGTTATCTGCGCTGCCATCATCTTCAAACGTTATTTCATCAGCGAGCCATTTTTCGATGAGGGTTTTAAATCACTGAAAGTCGTTGTTCATCTTCACGTTTACACTTTTAAAAACATGTTTATAACGCTTAACCCACGGTAATTGTTTCTTTTGATTGATTAATTCAAAAATCTGGAAATGTGTCGCTCGATGCGTTTTCTCCGACAACTCTCCGAGAGATCAAAAAAGTGTTTTTTTCATGTTATTCCAAAATCCATGTTATCAAAATTTTCACCAAAGACCGTAACAACTCGAGTTTTTATATGAAAATGTTTATATTTTTATATTAATCCATCTCCGTTAATTTATGAACATTTATATCACAGACAAACAGACATAACACATCGAACATTTTTCACTACAAAACATGGTCACTAACACACCTGCGCCATCTGATGAGCACACTGTGATGGACGACTAAGCTGAACAGATGGCAGTAGTGTATTAGTCATAACATAATGTCCATGATAAAAAGTTTCCTGTCCAGGTTTCTTGACGAGTTTTCTATGACTTGCTAACTCAATACCGGTGCTCGGTAGATGGCGATCGAATCTCTTGGTGTCAATGACAAAGGTGGTGTCGAAATTTGATTGCTGTCACTGCTGAAATGTCATTAAGCGATGGCGAGACGAGCTCAGGGAGTATGGCCGAATTTAGATGATGCAGAGGGAGTGGTAGGCTGGATCGGAAAGCTTCCGATTTTAAATCCGTCTAGAGCGTCCGGAATTGACCGTCTTCTTAAATATAGAAGTCCGTTTTCCCAAGCGACCCGGCTCTGCATACCTTTACGCTCCTCTATTTTTGGGTAACGTCCGGTTTAGTGTCCAACACTTGACTACGGATTACTAAAACCGCGCTCTCGGTAACCTTTCAACAAGGGTTGTAACTGAATAGTGGATCAACGGTGGCTGATTGGCGACTGTCGGGTGAAACTTCGTACACTAGTCTTGCGATCTTCACTTCCTTCCGTTTTGGCGGGCCTTAGCGATCTGCCGAGTTCCAATGTTGTTCGTTCCAGTGATCCACGGTCAAAGAGATAGTGACGATCTTTGTCACAGAAACCCCAAAACGTAGATCTCAACTTCCAGCCCGTTCACAAAATGCACCTGAGCGCTGAAATGTCCTACACGAATGATACGTTTTAGTTTAATGTAATAACTTTAATATGGTTTAAGTAAATAGTTCCTTTTTTTGTACGTTGAATAAGTTGCGTTTCTCAAGAAGATATCGCTTTATCAGTCCTACAGACCAGAAACTACGTAAACCTAAATTAACTAAAAAAAAAACTCGTTGTAAACACTTTGCAAAAAAAACAAAAAACCTTTGGTACGTATCCCCAAGAAACAACATTTCAATTATTTAGAAGAAAAACTTCAAAACTTTGCGATAACTTCTGTTCACCAGCTGGTATTGCTGCGAAGTAACCAAGAATTGTTAATCAAACATTTATCTATTTTCCTTAATCAAAGCAACAGCAAACAATCCACATGGCGATAAAGATTTCAAATTAGCCGAGGCACAAACCAGTCGCCATGCAAAATAAATCTAAAGCGAACCTAACCTAACTTATTTTATCCATATTTAGATATGATATACATTTCGACAAATCTTTTTCATTAGGGTCTAACTGACAAACGTAAACAAAGACGTCTTCCGCGAATTTCTCGTATTACAAAATCTACCCATGCAAGCTGCCAATTCTATCGAACGACCCCTGCGTGCTGGTTAACATCCATACCTCTCACGTCAAAGTTGCAAGTTCGAATCCCACCCCCGGACAAGTTACGAAAATAATCAAATAACTACGACGGGAGATGAACCAGCCAAGGGGTGAAATTCTCGATAATCAAGCAATAATTCTATCGAACAGAAGGACTCTTGTTCTTCGAAATGGCTGTGGTAGATTAATGAGGCAAGTTTCGAAGGTCGACAAATTCAAGGAAGAAGACATTTTTTACGTTTGTCAGTTAGGCTCTAGTACAAAATCGTTGTCGAATTCAAATCTTATCAAACGTAATTTAACCTAATTCAAAATATTTTTTTATAATTCAATCGAACGAACCTGAACCAAAAATATTATGCAACGACCAGCGTTACACTTTTATTGTCGGGTCAGAATTCCCGTGATGAAAACACAATATTTCTGAAGTCATGGAGAAACTTCTCGGAAGTATAAGGGACATTTTTTAGTAGTTCATGCAGGAATCAATCTCCAAAATTCACGAACAAACATCCCCAAAGTTCAAGATCATACTTTCCAGAAGTTTTGGGGAGAGCTTTCCCGATGTTTTAGAAAGATTTCCAGAAGAAACTTCCCAAACATTTAGTTGGAATTCCTAGAAGTTCAGAAACTCCCAAAAGTTCTGGAGGAAACATTTCTGAAGAACCGGAAGAAACTATCCAGATGTGTAGAGGGTACTTCTTATTTGAATTTCTTAGAAGTTCAGGGACAAAGTACACCAACGTACTGGAAAACACTTTCCTGAAATTCAAAAAAGGACTTTTTGGATATTCCAAGATTCCTCCGAGAAGTTTTTGGAGCATTTTTTTTATCGCAGTTCAGGATAGGACTTCTGAGTTGTTTTGAAATAAAGTTCACCCATGAGGTCAGAAAACAAGAGGAAGTTTCTCAAAAAGTCTGGAGCTTTTCTGTAGCTTAGGTGCGAAGTGAATGTTCTGATCGATTGGTGCAAACATTTTGGAAATCAGTCGTGAAATGACTGAGTCAATAACGTTCAAGATCTAAATATATTTTAAGACGCTCCAACTTTTCGCGCTCGCAACGTCCCAAGTAGCACACTACGATCATAATTAGTTATAGTAACTTGATTATAGTAAGTCATATTTATGTTATCTCAACCGAATGGCAACAAGAGCGCTACTGCCGTTCCTTGTGGTATGATCACCACCGACTCTTCCAGAGCGTAGTGGCTTTTGAGAAGCTCGTGTAGGTCATCATTGGTGATCTGTTGAGGTAGTCAACTGCCACCACCGCGGAGGCCTGTCTTGGCCCATAAACTGTCCAGCCGAGGTTGGTGTGGATAGCCATCGGCTCCATTGGTGTACCGACCTTTGCCTCCAGTGGGGCGAACGAATGAATGTTGTTCGCCCCGATTAGTAGCTGAGGTTGTCCGTCATAGGACTCGATCGGCAACCCTCTCATATGATCATATTGAGCAGCAAGTTCCTCGTGATCCAGCTTCTAACGCGGCAACATCAGCTTTCCAGTAATAACTTATCGTCGGCAGCCGGACTTGTACCCGATGCCCACAGACTCATTCTCCGGGACTCTTCCACTCGCGAGACATTACCGGTCCATTTGATGGTCAACCGGATCTCGTATTCCGACCGCATCCAGGCGATCGGTGAGGTTTTTCTCCACCAACGTGACTGAAGCACTTTCATTCAGGAACGCCAACACCGTCGCTGTTTCGCCTCCTCAGTGTAGCTGGACTGGAACAATCCGGAACATTACTGCGCAGTTTGTCCGCATGTGCGCATTCAAACCGCCCACGTTGTCCCACCGGATGCATCAGTGGATTGTGGAATGCTCTGCATTCGTTGCAGCGGATTTTGAATTTGCACTACCCTCCGTGTTTGTTGAGGCAGACGTGACACAGTTTTTCTCGGTTCACCAACTTTAGTCTCTACGCATACCGCAGTTTCTTGAAATCCATCTCGGTTTGCTCTTCCAGGCCGGTAAAACTCTCTGCAACTGATGCGCCGGTTGAACTTCGACATCTACGTTGGCTTCACAAGCATTAGCAACTTTGTCCATGAGGAAGTCCGTCAGCGTTCGCAGCGTGGTTTCACGCTTATTACGATCCGGAAACTTAGTGACCAGCGACTTGATGAGCAGCAGATTGCGAGGTGTTGTCGTAGATCAGCAGCCTCCATGTTACCGCAATGTTATGCCACCGTGTTAAGAATGGTACAAAACTCCAGAGGTTGTCTGGTTTGGGGATTCCAACCGATTTACATTCTCCCGCAGCTGCTCCGGGCTTTATGTTATCTCAACCGAATGGCAACAAGTGCGCTACTGCCGTTCCTTGGTGGTCATCACCACCGACCTTCTAGAGCGTAGTAGATTTTGAGAAGCTCGTGTAGGTCATCATTGGTGATCTGTTGGATGCCCAGATAGTCAACTGCCGCCACCGCGGAGGGCCCGTCTTGGCGCATAAACCGTCCAGCCGAGGTTAGTGCGGACAGCAAGTGGCTCCATTGGTGTACCTACCTTTGCTCTCCAGTGGGCGGCGAACGAATGAATCGTTGTTCGCCCTGATCGAGCGCTGAGGTTGTCCGTCATAGGACCTGATCGGCAACCCTCTCATATGATCATGTTGAACAACATTCCTCGTGATCCAGCTTCTGACGCGGCAACATCAGCTTTCCAACCGTATGAACCGTGTGCAGCAATAACTTACCGCCGGCAGCGGGACATGTACCCGATGCCCACAGACTCATTCTCCGGGACTCTTCTACTCGCGAGACATTACCGGTCCATGTGATGGTCAACCGCTCTCGTATTCCGACCGCACACAGGCAATCTGCGAGGTTTTACTCCACCAACGTGACCGAAGCACTTTCATCCAGGAACGCCAACACCGTCGCTGATTTTCCTGCTCAGTGTAGCTGGAGTGGAACAATCCGGAACATTACTGTGCAGTTTGTCCGTATGTGCGCATTCAAACCGCCCATGTGTCCCACCGGATGCATCAGTGGATTGTGGAATGCTCTGCATTCGTTGCAGCGGATTTTGAATTTGCACTGCCCTCCGTGTTTGTTGAGGCAGACGTGACACAGTTTTTCTCGGTTCACCAACTTCAGTCTCTCCGCATACCGCAGTTTCTTGAAATCCGCGCAGTGTCGCAGGTGATGATCATTAGCTCGGCACGGTTTTAGCCTCCTTTCCTCGCTGGAGTTGGCCGCCGAATTGCTGCCTTCGCCGTGGTAGTACAGCGCGCCTTTCTCTCTCGGTTTGCTCTTTCCAGCCGGTAAAACTCTCTGCGACTGATGCGCCGGTTGGACTTCGACATCTACGTTGGCTTCACAAGCATCAGCAACTATGGCCATGAGAAAGTCCGTCAGCATTCGCAGCGTGGTTTCGCCGCGGCCTCTCCGACAATGGACCCATTCACGCTTCTACGATCCGGTAGCTTAGCGACCAGTGACTTGATAAGCAGCGGATTGACGAGGTGCTGTCGTAGATCACCAGCCTCCATGTGTCCACAAAGTTTGGCCGCCGTGTTTAAGAATGGTACTAAACTCCGGAGGTTGTCTGGTTTGGGCGGTTCCAACCAGTTTACCTTGCAGCAGCCGCTGCTCTGGGCGGCCGTAATGTTGTTGAAGCTTCCAGATGACCCTCGGGATCGATGTTGGATGAAGTTATTGGCCCGCCACTAGCTCGAAAGCATCACCTTCGAGCGCTTCTGCAACCTCATCAGGTTCTCATGGTTCACGTAGCCACCATTTGAGGGCTTTGTAGGCCGCGTAGAACAAAGGCCATAGCGCTGGCTTGCCAGAGAACTTGGGAAGTTTGTAGGTCAACCCCTTTTTCGCAGCCAACTGGGCCTTTGTCGGTCCGACCTGCTGGTGCCCTAGTCTGCCTTGGCTCACATTTTCGACCATCTTTCTGCCCATTTGCAAGGCGCCCGTTTTAGCCCATTGCTTGACTGCGTCGGTAACGCACTGGTTTGGCCGATCCACTTCATCGGACTCGCTGTCTGCCTCTGCTTCGCTGATATCGTCCTCATCGGTATGTTCGTCGTATCTGGCTGAAAGGACGGTTGATGAGCACTCAATTTAATAATATTGGGCAATCGTTAATTAAAACCTCAAGGAACCTCAGAAACCAGTAAAAAAATATGAAAAAGGTCAAAGCAAATTACTAGTTCAGTATTACATAAGGTGGATACATCATAGTGCGAAACATCATTCCTACACTTCACATTTGGAAAATCATTTATGTAACATAGCAATCAGTTTGCACTCATTCAAGCTTGACCGATTATTGATCGTTTCACCCTGTAGGTTTTTTTTTCCAGAATTAAAACCGTTCTCCCGAAACTGTGACAGATACATTTTGAAGCCTTTTTGAAATATCTGTCTTTAAAATTACATGAAATGAGCTCAAAAATTTATATTTTTCCTTCAAAAAATTTAGCGAACGGGTATTTTGAACCATGCTGAACATTGTCGATGCATTATAATAATGTAACTTTACGATTTACGATAACATCAGATGATAGATATAATGTTCTTGTTCTACATTGTCACTACAATCCATCAAAACAACTCACCCGCACTGCGCCAATTGATCAGCTTCTGATTCCGCAGCTCGTCCGTCATCGGAATGTAGACCACCTGGCCGTTTCCCGGGACCAGTGTGGAAATGCATCGATCCGCGCCAGACACTTGAGCGTGAGCTTCCCTTTGATCTTGCTTGCGAGCCGCGCTTCGTCGATGTGAAATCGGATTCCAGCGTTCGATAGCGGCAGAATGAAGCCATCGTTCTCGATGGTGGTTTCTGCTGTGGCTCGCAGATAATCGGAAGGAACCTGTGGGATAAAGCAAATCAGTCAGCAAGGAAGCATTCCATCGGGGATCGAAAACTTACAATCCGTTCATCGATGAACCAGTACAACCGAGCCGGTGGACTGGACATGTCCGAAGAGCAGTTGGCCACCACAAAATCCCCCAGGGCGTAGTTGTGCTGCAAGCCGTTGATGATGGGATCGTACTGGGGCAGCACTGTTCGGAGCAAAGAAAACGAGAAGTGATAAATTAGCCAATTAGCAACCCTCCGACGCTGGGTTTTGCTTTCTGCCGCTGACTGGACGAAACTGGGTAGGGGTGCTCAAGAATTCATCTCTTTTGTTTGAACATGAAAGTGAAATGCTTCGGTGGTTAATTGATTACCATTAATTATCGATGGATTGCTGCGAGTGTGACCTGGGCACACTTGAGCGCAGGGAGACTGATGGAGATCCATCACCACCACAAGGGGAAAAAACTTCCCTGGAATCAATCAATTGTATTGCTGTTTGCCTTTCTCCCTCCCCGATCCCCGGCTGCAGGGAAGGTTCCGGTGGGGCCAAAAGGGCACTTTTCAAAGTTATGAGAGTAAGAGCAAAGTTTGCTCGGTGAATTCAGCTGCGTCTAATTAATCTTCCCAGATCTTCCTAATGAGCTAGACGGGGGTCGACTTTCGGAGTTGTGGTCGGCGGGGGGTGAGGAGATGTGGGCGATGGGATGTAAATTTTCTTCGGTATGTTTTCTTTGTAGCAGGAGGAGAGGGTAAGTGACAACGGGCTTTTTTGACGAGTTTTGAAATTCCAGACGCACCTGTGGCTCTTATGGCGAGTTTTTTGAAGCGCAAGTCATATTTCGACTTTGGGAGAAGGGACGTTTATCTTCGTTGGAACCGGATGACATGTGTAGCTTAAGACTCAGATGGCTTTAAGGATCATTCAGAGCAAGGATGAACTGTCACTTGAAATACAGATTGTACACATAAACAAATAAATATGTTCTTCTATCATTTCATCTTCTACTTTAAAAAAAACACTTTGGACATAGTTTTGGCAATTAATACTTAGAATTTCAGTTTTAGCTAAAGGTAATTGACTCACTTAGGTGGCAGTAAGTCATATTATTAATATTAAAAAAAAATACAGATATAGAGAGAAAGCACTGGTGAAACATAATATAAGGGCAGTTTCATTTATTTTATTTTACCATTCAGATTCTAAAACATTGTAGTTCAAACTATAGTCAGACTAATTACCTTACAAACAAAGGCAGTTGCAATATGTGAATAATTCAATGTTTTTGCAGGAACCTCCAAGTGAACACTCTAAAAGTTGATAATTCAGTAACTGATGATTTTGTGGTATTATGTTCGACATTATTATTATTATGATAATTATAACAACAATGAGTATTATGATTCTTGATCCTTATGATAACTTATGTTATGATAAATGTGATAATTGAAATTATAGTGATGATTGATATGTTCATGATTTTAAGATGGTAATGATAATTATGAATTCTGATAAATATTTGTTTGGGTAACCATCAATCTAATAATTATCCTCAATATGTAAATTATGTTCATGATTGGTTTTGTTATTATTGTCATGATAATAATTGTTTTGATAAACAATTTGGCGATCATCTTGATAACGATCATTGGCGATCATCAATGATAACACTGATCGACAAAATCCGAAAAAGTCTTGAGACTTGAGTTCCATGCCAGTTTCTGTAAGCTTGGGTCCCAAAACCACCGAATATCGTATATTGATCACGTGCAATCTGCCATTTTTCTTCACAAATTGACATCATAAATTGAAATTTTGATTTATTTTGAGAATCACTCAAATAACTGCCTTAGCTTAAATGTAAATGTTCCAAAGTATTTTGCAGAAATTTTCAGACTTTAACAATTAACTTTGAGCAATAAGATTATGTTGATCGAACTTCACCAGGCAGTTAGGACTGTTGAAGGGCAGCATATTTTTGCAAAAACAGCATAGTACAGTAGAACCCCGACATCCGCGGATTCTCTTCTATGGTGGTCTCAAATGATATATGAACATTAACCTTTGTTGTTTCATCATAAAATATTTTGTGGCCTTTCATATATAGGAAGTTACTTCCTTCAGCAAATTTGTCAATAGAATAAGAACTTCAAAATGGTAAACTGAAAAGTTCAGAATTATCTCACTACGCAGCGCTAGTGTGCATGAAAACATACTTTATAACCTGAATCTCGAGCAGCTTAGGTGTCTTCGACAAAGATGTTTAGTTGATTAAGTGTCTTTCGATGGTGTTAACTACAGTTCAGAACTCATCCGCAAGCGTGGCACTAGTGGGACATGTAAACTTTGTGTACTGCCTGTATTTTGAGATCTAGATTGTGTATAACTTGACTGTTTTCAGGAAAGTTAGTTGATAAATTATAAACTTCCAGACGCTCGTCTCAACAGTTCAGAATTAATTCACTGCGTGGCGCTAGTGTGCATGTGAACTTGCTGTATAACTGTATAACTAACTGACCAGTAGCAAGATGGTGACTTTTAAGAAGATATTCGAGGGGTCAGAGCTTGTTGAATTGTGTACATATTAGATCAGAATTCGTTCGCTACGTGTTTATGTGAACTTTTTGTAATACCTGTGTTTTGACCAGATCATGTATGAATTCTAGTAATCTTGGTCTTCCCGACGGTCGAATTCAAAGTTCAGAATAATTGCACTGCGTGCCACTGGTCTACATGTGATCTATATAATGAATGTTTATCACTAGTGCACACAAGAGGCTGATTAGCCCAATATGGGTATTTTTGGTACGTTCTTCTAACAACTTCGGGTTAGTCCTTCAGAGAAGCTCTTCACAAAACTTCGGGTAAGTCCTTCAGAAAAATTCGTGGAAGTTCTGCAGAGAACTTGTTAACAGCTCAGTGAAGTATTTCAGAGAACTTCAGAGAAGTTCAGCAAAGAACCTCAGGGAAGTTCAGTAGAGAACTTCAGGACCGCTTTCAGAGCATTTCAGGTAAGTTCTTCAGAGAACTTCAGCAAAGTTCTTCGCCAAACTTCGATAAGTCCGTAAAAGAATTTCGTGAAACAAAGTTCAAGAAAGTTCTTCAAAGAACTTCAGGGAAGTTTTTCAGGGAAGTTCTTCAGAGAACTTCAAGGATGATCTTCAAAGAACTTCAGGGAAGTTGTGCAGAGAACTTCAGGAATGTTTTTCAAAAAAATTCAAGGAAGTTCTTCAGAGAACTTCATGAAAGTATTTCACATAACTTCAGATAAGTTCTTCTGAGAACTTCAGGGAAGTTCTGCAGAGAACTTCAGAACCGCTAACATAGAATTTCAGGGAAGTTCTTCAGAGTACTTTAGCAAAACTCTTCACCAAACTTCGGGTAAGTCCTTCAAAGAAATTTTTGGATCAAAGTGCAAAAGAATTCTTCAGAGAAATTCAGGGAAATCCTAACAGAATTTCAGGAAAGTTCTTCAGAAAACTTCAGGGAACTTTTGCAGTGAGTACAGGGAAGTTGAGTAGAGAAATCAGGAATGCTTTTTCAGAGAACTTCAGGGAAGATCGTCAAAGAACTTCATGGAAGTACTTCACAAAACTTCAGATAAGTCCTTCAAAGATCTTCATGGAAGTGCTTCAGAGAATTTTAACTAAGTTTTTTGGAGAACTTAAGGGAAGTTCTGCAGAGAAGTGCAAAGAAGTTTTGCAGAAAATATCAGGGAAGTTCTTTGAAGAACTTCTAGGAAATTCTTTACAGAACTTCAGGAAAGTATTGCAGAAAACTTTAAGAAAGTTCTGCCGAAGGCTTCAGGAATGTTTTTCCGAGAGCTTCAGGAAAGATATTCAGAGAACTTCTAGAGAAGCTTTCTAATCTAAATCTAATCTTATCTCACATACTAACGCAGCCAATTCTGAAAGATCCCGGAAAATGGATGCTTTCTTGAATACATCATTTTTCTCTCTTGTCATCGGCCAGGCCAACTGCGTAGTATATGTGCTGCAGAGAGGATTCCAAGAGTCATAGAGCTGATTCCAGCAAAGATCTAGAATCAGTCTTACTACTCGGAATCAAGGGGAAGGGAAGAAAGCGTGGACCTCCCGTACCAAAACGCTTTCCCATGTAGAGTTAAACAGTACGATAATTTGAACTTTATCGTTGGGAGCACAGATGCTAGAAAGATTAGTTTCATGCTCCATTTAGCATGTGGGTGAAAACTTTGGCATTTGAACTAAAAAGCGTGGCAATAATTGCCAAGGTTAGAGCGCCATTCAGTCTCGCTCAGAGTATCCCCAGGAGAAGTTTTTTAAGAAAAACTTCGGGTAAGTCGTTCAGAGAATTTCTGGGAAGTTCGTCCGATAACTTCAGGGAAGTTCTTCAGAGAACTTCATGGAAGTACTTCACAAAACTTCAGATAAGTCTTCAGAGAACTTCATGGAAGTTCTTCAGAGAACTTCAACTAAGTTCATCAGAGAACTGCAGTGAAGTTCTGCAGAGAGCTTCAGCAAAGTCTTCAAAGAAATTCAGGGAAATTTTTCAGAGAACTGCAGAGAAGTTATGCAAAAAACATCAGAGAAGTTCTTCGAAGAACTTCATAGAAATTCTTAACAGAACTTTAGGGAAGTTTTTCAGAAAAATTCAGGGAAGTTTTTCAGAAAAATTCAGGGAAGTTTTTCAGAAAAATTCAGGGAAGTTTTTCAGAAAAATTCAAGAAAGTTCTGCTAAGAACATCAGAAATGTTTTTGAAAGAACTTCAGGGAAGTACTTCAAAAAACTTCAGATAAGTCCTTCAGTGAACTTCGCAGTAAGTTCTTCAGAGATCTCTCAACTAAGTTTTCTAGAAAAACTTCAGGGACGTTCTGCAGAGAACTTCAGAAAGTCTTTGAAGAACTTCAGGGAGGCTTTTGAGAATTTCTGGGAAATTTTACAGAAAACTTCAGGAAAGTCTTCAAAGAACTTCATGGAAATTCTTTATAGAACTTCAGGGAAGTCTTGCAGAGAACTTCAGAGAGGTTTTCCAGAAAACTTAAGGGAAGTTTTTCAGAAAACTTTAGGGAAGTTTTTCAGAAAACTTAAGGAAAGTTCTACGGAGAACTTCAGTGAAGTTTTTCAGGAAACTTTACGGAAAATTCTTGGAGAACTGCAGGGAAATTCTGCAGAGAACTGTAGGGAAGTCTTTCAGAGAACATCAGGAAAGTGCTTCATAGAACTTCATTCACATTCTTCACAGAACTTCAGGAAAGTTATTAAGAGAAGTTCAGGAATGTTTTTCAGATAACTACAGGGAAGTTCTTCAGAGAACTTCATGGAAGTACTTCACAAAACTTCAGATAAGTCCTTCAGTGAACTTCATGTAAGTTCTTCAGAGAACTTCAACTAAGTATTTCAGAAAACTTCAGGGAAGTTCTGCAGAGAACTTCAGGAAAGTCTTTATAGAACTTCAGGGAAGTTCTTCTGAGAATTTCTGGGAAATTCTGCAGAAAACTTCAGGAAAGTCTTCAAAAACTTCATGGAAATTCTTCATAGAACTTCAGGGAAGTTTTGCAGAGAAATTCAGGGATGTTCTGCAGAGAACTTCAGGAATGTTTTTCAGAGAGCTTCAGGAAAGATCTTCAGAGAGCTTTAGAGAAGTTCTTTAGAAAACTTCGAGTAAGTCCTCCAGAGAATTTCGGGAATGTTTTTAGGAGAACTTTAGGGAAGTTTTTCAGAAAACCTAAGGGAAGTTTTTCAGAAAACTTATGGGAAGTTTATCAGAGAACTTCAGTGAAGTTTTTCAACAAACTGCGGGGAAGATTCTCAGAGAACTGCCAAGAAATTCTGCAGAGAGCTTTAGGAATGTTCTGCAGAGAACTTCAGGAAACTTCTGCAGAGAAGCTTAAGGGAAGTTTCATGTCTCATACAAAGGAAGTTCTTCGATGTTGACCTTAAAATTACTACACAGGGAAGTTCTTCAAAGAACTGTAGGGAAGTTTTGTAGAGAACTTCAGGGAAGTTTCCAGACATTCCGAAAGCTTCAAATAGTAATTTTCGTTGGTTACCGGTTTCTACTCCACTATATCGTCCAGATAACTCCTTAGATTTTCAATCAGATTCAAATCAGGGAATTGTGGAAGTCATTTGAATATTTAGAGCCATTTGGACTTGACGAACCCAGGTTTTTAAATTGCTGTGCTTTGGATCGTTGTCCTATTGAATGATGTAGTTGGTTTAATGGTCAGTTTTTAAAAGAGACTCCTCTAAAACAAGTCCGAAGTCATGATTAATATAATTTAATATGTGCCAAACTTCCTACTCCAGACCATTCAAACGCTCCTCAGACCATGATATTCCCCCCTCCATGCAGAGAACTTCAGCAATATTTTTCAGATAAATTCAGGTAAGTTCTTCGAATAACTTCAGATAGGAAACTTCGGGTTTGTCCTTAAGAGAAACTCTGGGAAGAACTTTAGAGAAGTCTAGCAGAGAACTTTAGGAATGTTTTTCAGATAATTTCAGGGAAGTTCTTCAGAGAATTTCATGGAAGTACTTCACAAAACTTCAGATAAATCCTTCAGAGAACTTCATGAAAGTTCTTCAGAGAACGTCACTTAAGTTCTTCAGGGATTTTCAGGGAAGTTCTGCAGAGAGCTTCATGAAAATCTGAAAAGAACTTCAGGGAAGTTCTTAACAGATCTGCAGGGATGTCTATCAGAGAACTTCAGGAAAGTTCTTTAAAGAGCTCTATGGAAATTCTTCTCAGAATTTCAGGGAAAATTTGTAGAGAACTTCAGAGAAGTTCTGCGAAGAACTTCAGGGAAGCTCTGCAGAAAACTTCATGAATGATTTTCAGAGAACTTAAGGAAAGATCTTAAGAAACTTTAGAGAAGTTCTTTAGAAAACTTCGGGAATATCCTTTAGAGAATTTCTGGGAAGTTTTTCAGATAACTTAAGCGTAGTTTTTCAGAAAACTTACAGGAAGATTTTCGGAAAGCTTAAGGGCAGTTCTTCAGAAAAAACGTCACTTAAGTTTCTCAGTTCTCAGAGAACATCATGAAAATTCTCCACAGAACTTCATGGAAGTATTTCAAAAAACTTCAGATAAGTCCTTCTGAGAACTTCATGGAAGTTCTTCAGAGAACTTCAACTAAGTTCTTCAGAGAACTTCAACCAAGTTCTTCAAAGAACTTCCTGGAAATTCTTCACAGAACTTTTGCAAATAACTTCAGAGAAGTTGTACAAAGAACTTCAGGAATGTTTTTCAGACAACTTCAGGCAAGATTTTCAGAAAACTGCAGAGAAGTTCATTAGAAAACTTCGGGTGAGTCCTTCAGAAAATTTCTGGGAAGCTTTTCAGAAAATTTAAGGGAAGTTCTTCAGAGAACTTCAGTTCATCACTAGCTCGTCAAAAAGTTTAATAGCTGTTTTGCTGCATAATGAACATGAGCATCCTTTCTTTTCCAGAAGCATATTCCAAATTGATGAAGAAAAATTATGATTGTACTAAACTGTTACTGGATTCCTTGTGTTATTCAAAGTGTTGTTGACAAGTGAATTGAGATTTTAAAATGATCGCTTTTCTCATGGGTCTTCAAGGTAAGAGATGTTAATTTTGCATGTTACATAAAGGTGAGCAATATTTGGCAACGACATACCTTATCAAATCCATAGAAGAGCAATAGATGGCAGAGAAAACATATGACGTTATAAACACATTAAAATCAGCTTAATTTTTATTGAGTGTTCGTACATCAATATCAACTAACATACTAACCCGAAGTTCTCTGTAGTTCATCCTTAAAGTTTCCCAGTGCACTTCCGGCTTCGCAGAATTTCCCTTGAAGTTATCTGGAAAATTGCTCCTTAAGTTTATTCAGCAGAATCCGCTATTTTAAAGATCTTCGTGTTAATATCCCTGAAGTTCTATGCAGAATTTCTCTTAAGTTGTCTGAAAATTTTCCATGAAGTTCTCTGCAAAACTACCCTCAAAATCACTGAAGAAGTTTCCAAAATAACTCTACAAAACTTCTTCAAAGTTCTGGCAAATTCCTTTGAAGTTTCGTAGCCTCTGAATTTCTTTAAGCTGAACCTCTTGAAGAACTTTTCTGAAGTTCTCTGAATTAATTTCATGAAGTTTTGCAGAAGAACTCTTAAGGAAAATTTCGAAGTTCTCGAAAACTTCAGGGAGTTAAATGAAAAATTCTCTGAATTTTCTAAAAAATTCCATGAGAGTTCTCTGCAAAACTTCCCTGAAGTTCACTGAATAACTTCACTGAAGTGCTCTGCAGAACTGAACTTCTCTAAAAGACTTCTCTGAAGTTTTCTTCAAAACTTCCCTGAAGGTTTCTGCAAAACTTCCATGAAGTTTTGTGAAGAACTTCCCTAAATTTCTCTGAAAAACTTCCCTGAAGATTTCTGAAGAAGTTTTCCGAAGTACTCTGCAAAACTTCCCCGGAGTTCTCTGCACAAATTCCCTGAAGTTCTCTGAAGAACTTCCCCAAACTTCTCTGAAATTCTCTGAAAATCTTTCCTGAAGTTCTCTGCAGAACTTCCCTGGAGTTCTCTGAAGAACTTCTATAAAGTTCATTGAAGAAGTTCCTTCAAGTTCTCTGCAGAACTTCCCTGAAGTTCTGTGAAGAACTTCCATAAAGTTCATAGAAGAAATTCCCTGAAATTCTCTGAAGAAATTTGTGGTACTTTGGTCTACGAAGTTCTTGAAGTTCTTCCCCAAAGTTTGGTGGAGAACTTCTTTTAAGTTCTCAGAAGAACTTCCCTGGATTTTTCTGAAAGCAGTCCTGAAGCATGGCAGTCACAGTATTTAAATACACTCTATGCCCAGGGAAGTCGAAAAAATTTTCAACTCGAAAAATTCCTAGACAGGCCGGGAATCAAACCAGCCGCCTCCGGCTTGGTAGACCGTGCGCTTTACGCTTGCTGAAGGCTGAAATGCTGAAAAATTGTGTAGATAACTACAGTTCATGATAACTTCGGGTCTTGACAGAGAATCACTGGTCGGTGACGTTAGTTGCGAGTGTATTCAAAATGACCGGAAAGCCGATTTAGCTTGATGTCAGAAAATAGATGATTTCCAATCGTCAAAGTGGCAAGGACGTCATCGTCCGACAACGCACCTAGAGGATGTCAGAATTCTTCGATTGGCTAAGCAAAGTCCGAAATTTTCATGGATAGAGATTGCTGAATCACAGTTCGTCAACAACTCAACGATAGTGGTTTAAAGAGCCATTTTCGTCTAAACGACCTTTCATTAGTAAACGTAACCAGAAGAAGGGGCTGGAGTTTACCGAAAAATTTGCTGGTATTTCGGTAGACTCCTGAACACGGGTTTTATGCAAGGACGGGAGTGAGTTTTAACTATTTGGACAAAAATGGAGCTCAAGAATTTGGAAAAAGCTTGGAAGATGTTTGGTGAAGCACTCAAAGATCGATACATCCTGAAAACAATAAAGCATCAAGATGGGTATATCATGGTTTGAATTAAGACGTTTGGTGCATATCGAGTGTTCCATATTCATCGCTTGCATCGAAGATGATACTGCTACATGTTGCTTATTGTCGACCAAATCGTGTCATGTGAAGACGGGTTGATCTGTAACCACTGTCATTGGGAAATTGCTGGAATTTCTTTCGGGAAAGTTTGATGAAATCTCATCAGATTTTAATAAACTCCAAATTGAGAACGAAAACGAAAAATTTCAAGGAAGTCTTCCGGAGAACTTTAAGAAAAATCCTCATAGAACTTAAGGGAAGTTCTTCACAGAGCTTCAGGCAAGTTATGCAGAGAATTTCATGAGAGTCTTCAGAAAGCTTCAGAGAAGTTCCTTAAAAAAAATTCGGGTATGTCCTTCAGAGAATTTTTGGGAAGTTTTTCAGAGAACTTCAGGAAAGTTTGCCAGAAAATTTAAGGGAAATTCTTCAGAAAACTGCAGGAAAATTCTGTAGAGAACTGTGGGGAAGTGTTTCTGAGAACTTCAGGAAAGTTCTTCTTAGAACTTCATGGAAATTCTTCACAGAACTTCAGGGAAGTTTTTCAGAGAACTTCAGGGAAGTTCAGCAGAGAACTTCAGGAAGGTTTTCCAGAAAACTTAAGGAAATTTTCAGGGAACTACAGAGAAATTCTGCAGAGAACTGCAGCGAAGTCTTTCTGAGAATTTCAGGAAACTTCTCCTTAGAACTTCATGAAAAATCTTCACAGATCTTCAGAAGAGTTTTTCAGAGAATTTCAGAGAAGTTCAGCAGAGAATTTCGGGAAAGTCTCAAAGAACTTCTGGGAATTTTTTCAGAGGACTGCAAGAAAGTCTTCAGAGAACTTGAGGTAAGTTCTTCAAAGAACTTCATGGAAATGATTCACAGAATTTCAGAAAAGTTTTGCAAAGAACTTCAGGGAAGCTTTTCAGAGAACGTCAGAGAAGTTGTGCAGAGAACTT